>JAGXCT010037078.1:126859-137929 GCA_022495035.1 Philopotamus ludificatus | reverse complement strand
CGGTGAGAGCAGCGACTCCTTCTGATTTCTGGCGGCTCAATGTGAGAGATTACGGGTAGCTTCCAACGGGAAAATCAGTGCACAGTGTCTCAAGTTCCAGAGGATGTCCCCGCGCATTGTCCAACACCAGAAGAGCTCGAGGTTCAACTTCAACAACAACAATATTTAAAGTTTTTAACCAGTCCATAAATAAATGTTGTGTCATCCATGCTTTGCGATTATTTTGCCAAAAAACTAGTAAACTGTTTTTTGTATAATAGAAAACTGGTAAATAGATTTTAAATGATCTCAATGACTAAGTGATTTATTCATTATGATTAGGGTACTAACAGGCATGTGGTTTTGATTTAAATCCTCTATCCATTTGCTTAATAAATTCCTACATTTAGACAATATAAAATAAAAACAACGATTAGACTCAATGCCGATATTTATTTATTAAAAATATTTTTGGTAATATAAATAAATTTACGTTCATATATAATAAATATATATATGTATATTTTAAAACAGTGATGAAATAAAAGTGAATGCTTTCACTTCACGAACATTCGAAAACAAAATTTTACAATAAAAATTTTAATAGTAAACTTAAAATGAACTAAACACATAAAATATTCAATGTTTAAAAATAATACAGCAATAATAACAAATAACAAATCAATAATTTATTCAATGGTATAATAATCATATATATGTAAGAAAAAAAATGTGTCATTGCTGTTTTCCTTTGTACACGTACATATTATTTCAAAACTTAATTATATACATACATGTAAGCCGACGTATACATTAATAACCACATACACGAGAGCATGATAACGCCGTTCGCCCTATCATCAGACTAATACTGATTGACCGACTATTACGAAACGTAAACTGAACGAAACATCTATCACAAATATTGCTGAATATGACCGCCAGGCTATATTGAGATATTAACTTTAATAATTTCCATCGGTAATCGTCGATACTCTATTTGTCTATATATGCAGTATACTAATGTTAAGAGATACACAATGTTTTAACAATTTATACAAATATACACAACTCCAATATAATAAGTTATATTTTTTACAAACAAATATAATCCGAGGATACATGGGCTTTGTAAATATACATCGAGATACGTGGGACTTATCCTGAAAATTTTCACGGGATAATATTGCATGCGTACATAACGTCGATACCGAAAAAAAATTTAACCGATTTGTCAACATTATAAAAAAAATTCTATAATATATTTAATTTAAGTAAATCGAAGGATAACATTAATTTTTCTAAAAAATTAAATCAAAATATTATTTTATTCATGTATAAATTAAATCTCGGCAATGTTTAGGAACCGGAACTGTGATTTTCATTATAACGACGTCTCGGAGGAGAAACACGTACAAAGGTTAAATATGGAATGGGTCGAAACAATGGAATACGTTACTAAAATATATAGTTTCAATAAATAGAATAAATTAAATGCATAACAGTTGTGCATTAAAATGCAAGGTGATGATGCGAGGGTTGAGAAACGATTAAACACACATCAACAAACAAACCCATGTACCAATAAAAACATACAATAACCATTATCACCGGAAATCATTTGATTTATTCCTTACATAGAAACGCTGGTCAACGATAATTTATATTCAGACAAACTCTTAAATAATTATTTCAAAACTATGTCACAAAAAATGGCGTTGACTAGCGTTATTCAGCGTTACATTAAAAAAAAATATATATTAACACTACTAATTATTAACAATCTGCGATTATGCATAAACGTGATCATATTATGTACATACATACTATATTTAAAAAAAATCTAAATGTATAGGTAACCCTCGATTAACACAGTTTATTAAAATATAATTTAAATTATAAACGATAAAATGAAGAATTTGTATATTAAGATTTGATGAGAGCATAAGCGTAAAATTGACAAAATCCCTAAAACTTCATCGGCCGATAATCAAACGATTAATACAATCTACTTGAATCGACAACTTCATTCCCCTTCGGCTAAGAATTTATCTACATAATATTAGGTTGAGTCATAAATAACTTCCGATTCAGTGAGTCACCAGAGAAGGGGATTTTTGTTTTCTCTAAATAAATAAGTGACCTGTCAGTCATTCGATAATTATTTAATGTGGTGGACGTTACAGTGGTGTTATTCTGAACCCTTAAAATGGAGAATCAAAGAGTGCATGCTTCTTTGGAGGAGATGGAGATGAGTCTTTGAAAGATGAACCGAGGGCAGGTCGCCCTTCCGACTTCGATTATGACATTTTTAAGGCGATATTGGAACAAAATCCACATCAAGCGACTAGGGAGTTGGCAGAGAGACTCAATATGTCACAATTTACAGTTTATCGCCACCTGGAAAATTTGGAGAAAGTCAGCAAGTTAGATATATGGATACTACATAATCTCGGTGACCGAAATAAGGTATACCGAATGTCTATTGCTACAATACTCCTCTCTCGGCATAAAATCGAGCCTTTTTTGGACAGTATAATGACAGCCGATGAAAAATGGATCACCTATGAAAATATTGTGCGCAAAAGACAATGGTTGGATAAAGGATCAACCACTCCTGCCGGACCCTAAAGCCAATAATCATGGCAAGAAAACTTTATTGTGTGTATGGTGGGATCTTGGAGGAATTATTCACCACGATGAAGTGCAACGAAACGATTACTGCCAATACATACGTTCAGCAGCTGCAAAGAGTTCATGAAAAACTACTGGAAAAGCATTCCTCCACACACAGCAAAAGTGAGTCAAGAAAAAATTCTGGAGTTCAATTGGTCTGTTTTGGCACATCCATCCTACTCCCCAGATCTTGCTCCTACGGACTACCACCTTTTCTGTTCCTTGCAGAATTTTTTTAATGAAAAAACTTTCATTAATGATGAGCAAGTCAATCAGGCCCTCAATACTTTCGTTCAGTCCAAACCCACCAAATTTTATGAGGAAGGGATCGATAAGTTGCCGATAAGATGGGAGAAGGTTATGTTTAACAGTAATTTATATATAATAAATTAATATAATTTTATAAATTTTTTAAAGCAAAATAAAAGTAAAAAAAAATCGAAAGTTATTTACGACTTAACCGATAATTTAATCCAAAATAAAACATCATGGTCTGCTTGCGATTGGACTCGAGAGGTTATGTCTGGCTCGTAATAATAAAAATACGACTTTTCGGCATTGCATTTGAATACAGAATCAATTTGTCAATTTGTACAGAATTATAATACTTGAAGGAGGCGAGTAAAACTTTGATTATTCGTACAAAACAAGAATGCATATAAAAATTGTCACATAAACTTTGGTAATAATTTCACACTAATGGTACAATCACGGACATTATTCGAGATAGAATTGAAATCGTCAGTCACGTGCCCACATTTATTAAACAATATCCACTTTTCTATCCGCCGCTTTAATTGAAACTAGTTTAGTTAGTCTATTCATGAATCGAATAGCGATAAGAAATCATTTGGTTATTCGTTCGGCGCCGTTGACAGCGTGAGGTACTTCTCCCTGCGTCTGGCTGGCGCCCCCGCTGTTGTTTCCCTTTTTGTGGGCGCCGTTCTGTTTCTTCGATTTTCGACTAGAAGATTTTTTGTGTTTGCCGCCCTTGTTGTTTTGATGCACGCCGGCGCTCGGTTCGATTTTAGTCTTGACGGCGTCGTTTTCCGGATTCGACGACTCTCCGTTCTTATTGAAATAATGATTTATGTCCGACAACGAACTGTTGCCTTTCAATTTGTTTGGCTTTGGAGAGCTGTTGTCGTTGGCTGCGTAAAAATCGTACGACTTCGAATCATGACCGAGGTTGTTGGCAATTTTAGCATTATCGTTATTACTAGCGTTAACATTATCCGAATGGTAGTTGTCTTTTTGAAAGTTTTCATGGAATGTATTATTTTGGAAATCGGAATTGGATTTATTCGCATTGGAATTGTTGTAAGACGCCTTTCTTAATTTTCTCTTGCCTCCGTGGATATCGTTGTTGACCACGTCTCTGGGGTTTTTAATTTTTATTTGACTACTGTGAACGTCCGAATCGTAGCCGTTTGGAATACTGGAATTATCGACCGTATCGTCTTCGGAATACATCTTTTTATTTTCTAAATCTTTGTTCACAAACGAATGCTTGTGGTATTTGGATAAGTGATCGACGGTTTCGTTGTGTATGCCCACGGACACGTCTTGCAGCGACGTGCCTTTGACAAAAACTGGAGCTGCTCTATTCTCTATCTTATTTACTGTCGTTAATAAATCGGTATTGGACAGCGATTTGGTATAACGAGCGTCGATAGTATAATTTTCGTCATTGTCGGAATCTTTTATGGATAACTGCTCGTAATTTGTCACGACAGTGTCCGGCGATTTCGTGTAGTGTGAAGAATTATAATCGGAACTGTCGGTGTAGGCGACGTTTTGCGACGATGAACTCGACGCCTGAACGACGGGAGCAGATTTGAGAATAACTTCGGGTCCACCTCCGTAAATATCGTAAAAGAATCTCCACACTTCTTCGCTAATTTGAGTATAATCCGATCCCGGTTTTATTGTTGGCAAAGATGTTTTATCCTAAAAAACAAACATTTAAATAAATAATTCTTAGACTTGGTTATATTCGTTAATAAATAAAATCAACCTGGGTTTCGATAATAATTCCGGAATTATCGATGGGTGGCGGAGGCTGTTGCGTCTTATTCCAAACAAAAGCTTGCCAAATTCTGAACCAATTCATGCTTATTGCAAATAGAGCCGAAGCCGCATCCAAGCGATCCTGCAATTTAAAAAATATATTAGAGGATCCAAAAGAATGGAGAAGTCACCATGTTTGTAAGTTTTTTTTGCTTAGAAATATTATATAAGTTATTATAGTTAAGGATAAAATGTCAAAACCAGAAATTGACGAAGGACATATCAGATATTGTATGCTACTTTTTTCCGACCTTGGTTTGAATACCAGAAAAACCATTGAAGACATTTATGGAGAAGTCCTGACAGGACGTAGATGTCAATTTAGGTTTCAAAGGTTCAAATGAGGAAATACAGATCTATAAGATGCAACTGAATCTGAACGACCTGTCAAATTTGATGCTGATATATTGAGATCCCTGGCAGTCGGATCCTCGATTAACTATCGAGGAATTATCCCAGAGACTCATAGTCATATTTGTAACGCATCGGTAAAACAAATTGAACGGGAATTTGGACACAGCACATCCGAAGATAACAAAGAAGAGCGGAGAAACATGCGATTCTTTATTGTCGAGACAAAGAATTCAATTCTTTTTACACCAAAATGTAACTGGAGATGAGAAATGGAGCGTTTACGATAACATAAGTAAAAAAATGCAATGGAATCAATGAAAACTCCTATTCTGACCCTTAAGCCTGGTTTAACACTCCGGAAAGTTCTTTTTTGCATTTGTTGGGATGTAAGAGGATATAATTTATCACGAATTTAATAATTCAGTTTTAATAAACCGGATGAAACAATTACTGAAGATTAGATCGTAAAGATTAAAATTGAAAAAAAAATCAACCATTTTATTTAACAAAAAATGATCACGATAATGGACACCCTCATAAAGCAATAATCATCATCGTAGGTGCGACAGCCCTATTGTAGAGCCCTGGCCTTATTCAACACCCTTCTCCATTTTATCCTGATTCAGCGTCCCGCTATGCAAAATCCGACTACCTCAGCCTCGATCTTCGTTTCCTCTGGAGACGAGAAGGCTTGTTAACCATAAGCCTTTTCGATGGCTGACTGTATCCTTGACACGTGAACGGTTCACCGAAATCTAGTTTCCCTGATTGTGTCCATTCTTTAGATCAGTCCAGATCTAAATGTAAATATTGTTTTTTAGAGTGGAGCAGTCGACCCCGTCACCAACCCCCAACCTAGAGGGCCAGAATGTCAAAGCAATAATGACCCAATAAAAATACAAGAGTTAAACTGGGAGGTTCTCCCACACCCTTCGTATTCCCCAGACCTTGCTCCGTCTGATTATGTTCTCTTTAGATCCATGGAGCCCACTTTTCGAAATATAAAGTCGAAAATCACTTGATCGAGTATTTCGATTCAAAAACGGTTAGTTTCTAAGTCAAATTATTAATTAATATTTACCGTGAAATTGCGGTGCAGCACTCTAAACTGTTCATACTCAAATTTCTGCCGCATATACAGTCTTTCAACTTCTTCCAAACACACGGAACACAAATGCAAATGATTACACGCAGGACCACCCCCAAAACTGTAATAAAGAAAGGAGCTTAATGTGAATAAAACAATTCAAAACGCACATTACAAAGAAAAATGTGTATATTATACTTCTGATATAGAAATTCATAAACCGGCTGCGATACTTCGAGCGTCAGGCGACCCACAATATCGACACGATCGGGAGAAACGCCTCCGTGTGGACATAGAAAATCACTGTTGTCGATTGGCCCTGGCTCGGCGTAAGTGTTGAACCTAATATTCATATAAATATTGTAAATGTGACAAAAATATAAATTACATCTCGTAATTCGAACCTGTTTATCCACTGCTTTGAAATGAAAAATTTAATATCGTTTAATTCAGTCATTGATTCTACGAGCTCCATGGCTCGTATCCTTAATCCGGCCATTCGTGGATTGGTTTTTCTGTAAGAGAATAATCGTAAAAATGGTATTTATCGGCAAATAATAGACGACAAAAATAAATCTCACTTGTAAAATAATACGTAGGCTTCGGACGTGGAGACTTGTTCGGGAGTAATGCCCGTCACATACTGATCGTCAAACTCGAACCATTGACCCGCCTGCTGATTTTTGGCTAGGCATGTGTAATGTCCACCTCCGGCGGTTCCTGCGTGACAAATCACGGCCACCAAATCGTATGTAGATATAGTCGAAACACAATCTAAACGAAAAATAAAACAATAATCAGTAATTAGGAAAATTGACTTAAAAATTTAAGATGATAATACAAACCTTTATGCAAATATGGTCTCATATCCAAACCAGTCAACGGAAAAGAAACTTTGGCACCGATTTTCGTACTCGAGCTGAGTTCATGACGAAATCGTTTCAAATGTACGCACAACACTTCAGGTAAACCCAACACCTTGGAAAACTTCACTCCGTTCCGTAATTTATTACATTTCTCACAACTAAAATAACATATCAGCATAAAGTTATATTAATAATATACGGATACATAACTAATTTTAAAATAGATATATTTTTATTATACCTATACATATTATCTCCTTTTAATTCATCGGCACTGAAGAAGGCGGCTAAACAATCGTGAAGTGTGACAGGTGGACCGTATAGCCAAGAGCGTAACCATCCTAAGACCCACCAAAACTAAAGGCATAAACAAACACATTAAATAATTGAAACACCGATTACCGACGTGATTGCTTAGCATCGTACTAACCCATCCTTCTTGACTGGATGTCGCTGAATAAACTGCATCGGAACAAGCTGCATTGCGTCCGCCGCCGCTCGAAGAATTATTTAAACCTATGGCCGTGTTCGACGAACCGCTGTGCAAAACTGCCATATGATCACGCGAGGGTATGGGCAAAGACAGATCTTGAAAAGTTTCCATTCGAGTCGATATCTGAAAATCAATTAATGTTAATATTTATATAATATAAATTTGGGGACCGAAGAGTAATCAAAATTTCTTCGATAAGCTCATTCGCAGTTAGTTTGTGTCGACATACGGTCCCGCAAACACGTAAGTTTTGTTATTACGTTAAAGCTATCGTTGTAAATTTAATTTTTCGGCTAAAATAGTCATTGTATGATATTTTTGTTTGACCAAGGAATGAAGGCAAACGAAGCAGTGGAAAAAATTACAGGCACTTTCGGAGATATTCTTAAACTTAAGTGTCATCAGACGGTGCTGGGTCAATGGTGTACGATCTGCGTGTCTCTTTTGTCTTGGTATGAAGCCGATCATTTTTGCGGTAAATTGTAACTGGAGATGAGAAGTGGGTGCTGTATAATAATCCTGTACAAAAAAAAACAATGGCTTTCTTTCGGAGAAGTACCTGGTCCGACCCCTTGTCCATCACTAACAATAAAGCAGGTCCTTGTATGTGTGTGGTGGGATTTTTCTGGAATTATGGCACACTATGAATTGCTTGAACCTGGTCAGACCCTTACAGCGACCGTTTTAGTCAATAACAAAAAAAGGAGGCCTCACACTACAAAAATAACACAGTAATAAATAAGGGAACTTGGATTGGAACTTTCAACTCGTCCACCTTATTCACCGGATCTCGGACTATCAAATTACCATCTTTTCAGATCGTTTGAGCATACATTAAGAGGTAAAAAATTTAATAATGTTGGAGAAGTGAAAACGTACTTGGAAGGACTATTTTAACAAGGGAATCGAATGTCTTTATGTCGGCAAGTGTGAATGATTGCTCACTGAGGAAACTGAGCGGAGACATCGGCGCCTTAAATAAAGCCGATGAACAGGCTGAAGCATGACTGGATAAACTTGACATCGACATCTGATCGGGCCAGCAGTCAGAGAAACCCTCCGAAGTATGACCACATGATGACCACATTATAATAAAAATCAACGCCATTGACTACCAAGAACCAACATATTCACTGCTCCAGCCCGTTTATTTGACCTGGTAATTGCGCCTCTCTCATCAGTAACTCGTGTAGAGGCGCAATTATCCCTGTTCCCTAGCCACCCTAAGGCAAATACTGGGATAGTTGCTCAAGCTGTCTTCCATCACATTACCAATCCTAACAAAGTCATCCCGTCCTCCAGTTCCCAGGCCGTAGTGGCAACGAGGAAACTCGTTCGTATGGAAGCAATGCCACACCCGGCGGCTGTTTTAGACTATCGCTAAGGCGTGCAACTTTTGCTCTGCCGACACAAAGAGGGGCCCACCCCTCCACAAAGCTATTGGATGAACCTGCACCAGGATTACGTAGCCAAATAATGTTGTTACTGACGCGCTCTAAAGGTCGAAGGCAACCTGAACCTGTAACGAGTGAGCGAGGAACGGCAAAGTAAAATCCATACGAAATCATCATCAACACTTCGGCAAAAAGAGTTAGAAAATGATGGAAATTATTTTGATGATTAGTATTTAAGATTTTTTTAAATAAATAAATGTTTTTCGCCAGCAAAAAAAATGTTGATTACTTTCCGGTACCCCTAATAATTAATATGAAATTAAATTATATTTATATTTTATACCCTATCACACGTTAAACACTGTACAGATGATAGTAATCTGCCGTCGAAAACATCGGATATTACACTTCTAAATTGCACTGCTCCCGGAGTATTGCCATCGGTAGTTTCGTTATCGCTCATATGCCTATCGGAATTCTCAGAATCACTTCTATAAACAAACGTATAATTAATAATAAGAAAAAAATGAATATAAAACATGATCGGCACGATTTTACTTTCTCTTATAGCCTTTATTTGATTGGGCGAGAAATGTTTCTTCGCCGTTTAAAGAAGCGGAATCGCTTCCTCCAGAATCACAAGTCTCATATGTCTCCTCATCGTCGTCTTCGCATTCTTTGCCGGAACTGTCATAATCCATAATATTGGTGGGTGATATCGGCCTGGGTGATACGCCTGAAGATTCTGTCCGACATTAAAATCGTTTTATTATACGATACTCTATAATAATTAAATATAATACTGTACATACCCTTGGACTCTTGCGGTAACTGAGTATAACCTCGTGGATCGCAATAACTAGCCGACCGTCGATGACCGAGCAAAAAGTCTTGTCCGTTTTCAATATTTTCGGATTGCGTATGAACCCTGCAATACATGTTAGCGGTGGCCAATGGAATGTTGTCAAATGATCTAGTAGACGATTTCTTGAATCTATTCAGTCTTCCTCTCTCGCAATTTAATTCCTTGTTTTGTGAATCTGTAAATCGTAAACGGACGATGCTCAATTTCCGCATAAAAATATTAACGTTCGCTAATAAAGCATTTAAAAACGGGATATAAACAAACAAACAAAAAAACTGGGTGAAACACATTCGTGGGATTTCTCCGTATAAATATTAATCTGATGTGGTGTTCATACTTGCAATTAATTTACGCTTTGCTTTATAACCGTTAACAAGTATATCATTGCGGTGAGGATTACCGGCTTGTTGAACCGGCTGCCTAGTAATGTATCCTAATTCTGGTGATTTGCGTTGAACGGGTTTGTTCGCTCTTATCGGCTCTTTGAGTTCTTCGTGCAGTTGATCCATAAAACACCGCAAAAACTCTTGCGTATCGTGCTGATGATATCCACGAAACATTGGATGCACCTAATTAATAAATTATTGTTATTAAAATAAATGTTTGCGATAGAAAGCACGATTAAAAAGCTACTAACATTCCTAATTCCGTACAGAATGCAATTCGGTACTACGTATCCGCGAGTATTTCTATTCCATATCTCTCGTACCAGTTTTTGATAAGACCTGCAATTAAAATGGTTTATTTTTATTCGAGTCCGTTCCACAGAATTTCTAATTAAAACATAGTCTTAATTTGAATACAAAAAGTCTTATCGTTGACTTTTTATCAAAACATTTATTACATTATTATTTAACGTAATAATATGCATGGAGACCTGCTAAGTCCAGGCTTTTTGCTGTGGGTAAGAAAGTCGACGACAGCGTTGCAATCCAAAAAATATTGAGTGAGCGGAGGAGTGTTGCTAAGAGCTTGTATCGCCGAGTTCATGTAACAGGTGTTGCCAATATTTTGTAATCCTACTAGTCCTGAAACAAAAGAATAATACAATTAACAGTCGTGCCAAAAATACATGCCGTTTCCAATACTCGAGGACCGTTAGTATTGGAATAATATAGAAAAATATGGTACTTTCTTGTTATACGCACACATATTAAAAAACAAAATTAAATAAAAATATTTTAAATACTTCATTCATTTGTTTGTTTTCCACAATTGTCAATCGCATACACAAATTTAACAATGAACTTATTCACTCTGCCGACTACGGAAAACGAAGCTATTAC
>JAGXCT010037078.1:70979-125465 GCA_022495035.1 Philopotamus ludificatus | reverse complement strand
AATATTTCAACTCAGCGTGTAATTCGGGATAGTGTAATTGAGGGGTCCACTGTATCCTTATATCTTATAAGGATATTAACAACAAAACAACATATATTTAATCTATTGTATATTATCCCCCTGAATCTATTAGGTCATCCAGAAAGTAATCCATGTTTTTTTCAATATAAAACTTAATAATAATTTATAACAACCACCATCGAGGTGAATGGTGGTTGGACAAGGGAATTTTTGTTTTCACAAAATATATAAGTGGCCTGGCAGTCATTCGACAACTAATTAATGTGGTGGATGTTACAGTGGTGTTATTCTGAACCCTCAATGGAGAATCAAAAAGTGCAAAAAAGCCTAATAACCGATCGGGCAATTAGAAATTGGTTTGTGAAATTTGGTTCCAGAGATGAGTCTTTGAAGGATGAACCGAGGGCGGGCCTTCCTTCCGACTTCAATGACGACATTTTAAATGCAATTTTGGAACAATATCCACGTCAAACGACAAGGGAATGGACAAAGAGACTCAATACGTCACAATCTACTTTGGGAAAACACATAATATCAGTGACCTGAAAATAAGTTTCATCCAGATTAAAAAGTTCATAGCAAATATATCCCGCCAAACACATAAAAGAACCTTCCGAAGTGTCAATACTGGCTTAGGCGTTTGTTTCTTAGAGACACTTTGTTTTATCTTTACATTATCGTATATGATCCATTTCTCATCTCCAGTAAAAAATTGCGGTTGAGTTGACATGTCTTAACAACAGTGATGCACATTTGTTCTGTCGCTCTGCTTTATTATCCAAGGACAGTTGATGCCGCTTCGTAATACCCGTCCCGCTTACTTTGCCAAGACGTTTTAAATGTGTTGTCGACGTTGAAGATGCGAGTTTTTGTGATAATTCAATTAAAAACCGAAACATCAAAATTTGTAGGATGTCTTAATTTAGGGACATCCTGTCAAAACTGACTTGATCTATAAATTTCGTTGATGAAGTTTGTGATCTTAGTCGCATTCAAACCCCAATCAAAAAAATCAAAACATGTTCATCATTGGTTTGAGGGTTTGGCATTATTACCCTTAATAATAAAATAATATTTTTAACTCAAATAATAAAGTTGACGAACCATACAATAAGAAAAAAATATTCAGAGATGTTTCCATTATCGTATCTGGACACTCATTAAACTTAAACGAGAGCGTGCAAAAATAATGGATTTCTTTCGGGATGACCTAATATTACAGTTTGTCATCTGGTTAACAGGTTTTTGAATTCTTTTATTATTTAAATTGTATCATCTTGGATCACGACAATGGGAGACTTCATTCAGAGAAAGACACTATCAAAAAATTTAGGGACTTTGAGTTACTGTTACTCCTCCATTTTCTCCCGAACTCGTTTCTTCTAATTTTCATTTATTTTCCGTTCTATAGTAGTTTTAAGGCATAATAGAATTACGAATTTAGAGATAAAAACCATATTTCTTCGCTTTTTGCTTCCGAATAATTTAAATAAAAAAGAGTTTGATTGAGTTTCCCCTTTAATCTCTCTAATTATGGACAATAAACATCTGCATCAATTGTTTCATTCTTCAGCAGCAATTCTAAATGAACAATCCCTTTGAAATCCCACCACACACACAAAATCTCTTTTTCTGGATGCAAGCCAATTCGGGCCAGTCCTTGTGTTGGTTGTCCTTTATCTACTCAATGCCTTTTGTGTTTCTTAGTTCCATAAATTACTCACTCCTCGTCCTTAATAACAATGCACTTTGTACGCTATATGTGATGCATCAATGACAAGGGCTTGATTCATCTCTGATGAATCTCGTATAATGTCGTTATCTCGTATATGTGTTTGACCTCGCAACGAAAAATTCCTCGATCGAAACCACTTTCTGCATGTTCGTTAGATAACAGTCATCTCTGTATTGTACAGAGATCACAAATGATTTTAGATCCACTGAGAAAATTGGATTCCAAGTGTTTCGAAAATTGAGACTACATTGAAGGGGTTTGTCCCCTTAAATATTAATATTGATGAAAAAACAAAGATTTCTTGATAAAAATGAAATAATTAAAACATTTAAATATACCTCGTGGTTTTCCGTCTGAGCTGCAATCGGGAACGCTCTCATTTTCAATGTCACTAGAGTCTTGAGAGTCACCAGCGCCGGAAACGTTGAGACTTGGCCCACGATCCAAGCCAAAATTAGTGTTTTGTTTTTCACCGGCGCCTTTCAAACCCCCAGAGGATACCTTGGTTTGAATGGACTAAACATAAAAATATTTGAAATATTACCCATTTTTAAATTAATAATATTTTAAATTATAAAAAAATCTTACTTGATTATTGATATCAACGGAATTATCGTGAGAGTTGATAGTCGAGGTTAACGGATACGATGGAATATCCATTTGAGTGCTACATTCAAAACACCAGACACGTTTGGTGTTTGACGTCATTTGCGCACAGTGAGTGGGATTTTTCTGAAAGAAAAATAATTATTTGGTTGAGTCGCCAATTGAAGAAATCGCCAAGAACAACAATTATTAGTTTAAACGCCAGACCACACACGCCAAAAGTGACAAAATGTGAAAAATTCTGGAGCCCAACTGGTCTTTTTTGTCACATCTACCCTACTCCTCAGATCTTCCACCTACGGACTACCAACGTTTCCGTTCCCTACAGTATTTTTTGAATGAAAAAATTTTCAATAATAATGAGCAAGTCAATCAGGCCCTCGATACTTTCGTTCAGTCCAAACCCACCAAATTTTATGAGGAGGAGATCGAAAAGTTTCGATTTCTATTTAACAAGATATTTATGACTTAATCTAATATATGTAACAACTATTGGTGACTGATGAAAACATTGTATTATGCAGTATACAAGAGAGAGATAACAAGTAATACTGATTACATTGAACTTTGCTGCATGAAATCAGATAAAATTTGTAGACTATTGTAGACTATTTGTAGACTCTTGAATCACTCCCAATGATTGATATAATTTTAATAACATGAAAAGCAATGCTATTTAATCAAAATTATCACTAATTTGATACAACTTCCATGACATTCGTATAAATTAGTTATCATAAATAAAAAATATAATATTGTATAATTAATAGATATTTTCTTACTTGGTAATGAATTAAACTATGATTATCGTGATTTTCTGAGCATCCGACATAATGACAATCTTTCGCTAAACAGATCCATAAATCATATTCGTTTAAATTGCAATCAGTGCAGCTTGCGATCTAGAATGAAGAATATAAACAAAAAATGTTATTTATTGAGTTAATTCGTACGTTATTACCACGCTCGAATATAAATTTCCAGTTATCAAAACAATGTGAGATAATTAACATATTCAAATTTTCGTCAGTAATGAAATCATGACAATGATAATGGAATAATCAATTACACATTATGGAATACACGTAAGAAATTCATCAATTTTATCGCTGTTTTTTTCGTTGCATTCGATATTTAGCTGCGTAGGTAGCAGCAAAATTTCCATAAAATGCATCAACTCTTTACTATATTTTTTTAGAGAAAATAAGAACGAAACCTTTGTGACGATAATCATTCTAGAAATGAATGCGAATTCATTGTAAAATTTGTAATGTATGTATTAATAATCCCGAGGGATTAAAAATCTACTTCCGCGTTTAAAATACAAAATTGTATAATATTTTTTGCAAAAATTTTGCTAATAGATTTCTTTTACTAAATATATGAGGAAAAGGAAGAGTAATATGATTGTGAAAAAATATAATTGGACGAGGAAGGAACGGGGCGATTTCGATGGGGGGCGGAGTCCACCTGGGTTGGGGGCGGCGCGGGCGGGCGATGAGGGCAGCCTGCCGCCATGCCGGCCGCGTCTGCTGCTCGGCCCGGGCGAGCGCAACCTCACTTTGACGTTTCCGGGGGCCAACTTGCGGCCATAACCGCGACATGAACTGACAGATTTCAATGAATTCAATCGCACTTACGAACACGCTTTCCCTCAATGGGGAAACTTTGCGCCAATTATTTTTCCACAGAAATATCGCAATTCAAACTATGCATACAGAAAAAAATACAATACGTCGTTATAATAATTCTAAATTAATTATTTATCATTTCTAAAACAAACTGTATAGTGTTTAAATATTAAATATGGGTAAAAAATTTCATATAAAAACTTCGCAACTATCTAAATTTCATTAGCATATTTTCAATTTAAATATAATGACAATATATATGTCCTTTTTCTTTGTAATATTTCTATATAATAGTTGCTTCCGTGATGAATAATTCATGTAAAATATTCAATTAAATTACAAAAAATATTATTGTCATCGCATAATATTTATACAAACTGCAATGCAAACCATATCATAGCAATCGTTTTCGCTTAGTGTTCAAAAATGTCAAGAAATGATACTTTAGAGATTTAAAAAATTTACAACCTTTGTTTACATGCTTGGAAACGTAACTCTTCAAACACAGATCTGGAAATTCTGTTTGACACTAAACTTAGATTCAATTCACATGTATACTAGGTATGTAATAGAGCTTCAAGAATGTTGGGTTTTGTCTTGAGAAATTCTCATTACATACATAGCATTAAGTAAATTCCGAACCAATGTATCGTATAGAAACTCTATTTCTGAATCCATATTACCATCCATTAATCCATAAAACCACATTATTTTTGTTTTATACCACTATGTACAGTAAGCCCCCCTATAACGTCAAGATAGGTACTACGTTATAGGGGGTTAAGGTTTTTCAATTTTATTTTTTGATTTGAAGATAATTAATTACGTTATAGGGGGATCGGCGTTATAGGAAAAAACCGCCGCAAACGTTATAAGAGTGTACGTTATAGGGAGATTTACTGTATATGTTTGTTATGCGTGGTTGGTGAATTTAATAATAATAAATAAATAAATAAATATTAATGAGTATCATACATTATCGGCCGCAATAAAAATAAAACATTTGATACTTTGGATAAGTTTATTTATCTTAATACTAATTACATGTACATATGAGATAAAACTTATTACTAAACCAAATATATGTATATCAATAACTGGGCAGTGCTCGTTAAATGTATAATAAAATACATTGTCAAAAGTTTACCACTTAATATAGAATGTGATCATAGATGAAATCTAGGCATACTTAATTATGTACAACCAATTCTACGAGTGTCGAAATATGGCAAAAATGTGCTCAACAATTGGCAATCGTTTGTACACGAGTTATCTTTTATTAGCAACATCTTATGCACAACAAAAAAAATTAAGATTAGTAAAAAAAAAACATTTACAAATATTAACGCACGAATTTTATTTCAAAGTAAACTATAAATCTTTGGTTACTACTCGTAGACAAATAAATAAATTATTCAATGAAATTAAAATAATGTTTAAACCATTACAAAATACATACTCTGCTGAATAAGTGCTGAATCATGTAAATAAATTATTGAAACAATTATCATTTTACGTTCAGAGTGAAGATGCAATTAATTAAAACGATAAGAGGTGAGCGTCATCCCCTAATATAATACAAATTTATTTAATTATATGACACAAATTCATAAGTCTTTAAAAATTGATACTGAGTCATCAGTGTCGGGAAAATTCACCGCGTAGACGAGACAAAGTTGAAAATTTGCATGTAACGGTAAAACATTTATCGAACAAAACAAGACTGATATTAAAATCCCTGATGGTGAAGTAATCAGAGCATATCATTTTTATATAAAAATATTATCGAGCGGAGAAAATATTGTATTTTGAGTAACATTTCATTTTAATTTTTCGATACATTTCATCAGTGTTAAACCTCCGCATAAGCCGGAAGTTGCCCTACTCATCGATAAGCAGACTAGGCTTTGACATTACAAAAAAAATATATTTCTTCTAAATTAAAAAATATTAAATAAGGTACAAATAGTAACGACATATTAATGATTTTTTGATACTTCTATCGTTCACGCAGTAGCAGATTTCTCCTTAGCCGCATAAAACGCAAGCTTGGGGCCTCATTATTAATTCAGGGGGACTCTAACGTTCAGCTCAAAACAATTTTTTCAGGTGGCTACCCCAATGATCATATTTCGAATCATATGCACCGATATTCCGAAGATTCAGGCACGTAGCTAACTTAAGGCAAAACAATGCAAGGCATCGGGGCCCTCGGTATACAGTCCAGCAATGGGGCCTCATCCCCAGGGGCCCCATTAATTTATAATAAAAATAATTAATATTTGTAACATCGTGATCGTTAATATCGATCTTCGAGAAGCTAATATTAAAAGAAAAGAAGAATCAATAAAAAATAAAAGGCTAACTTTATATAAATTGATGTGAAATTAATTAAAATTTGCGCGTAGAATGGACATTATAGAGCGTAGGGGTAGTGAAAAAAATCACTTTGATAACTTAAGGAAAATGATGCAAGGCATTGAGGCCCTCGGCATAAAAGTCTGTAGAGGCCCCTGAATTTTTCTAAAAATAATGAATATTTATAACGCCGAGAGAGCAAATATCAATAATAGAGAAGCTTATAAAGAAAGAAAAAAAAGAAAAGAAGCATTAAAAGTATAATTTTGTTTTTTTTTTTGATCTTTTACATAAATTGTCGTGAAATTAATTATGTATTTGGATCATTTAATATTTGGCGCCTGGGGCCTCTCGAGTGCTAAATCCGCCACTGCGTTCACGATATATATGCAGTGATATCACCCTGTTGGTTCACAAAGATCGTACTTTTATTAAACGAAATTTAATAAAAGTCTTTGTGATTAACTTACTTATTTTTTTAAAAAAGTATTACAAGTGATATTCATAAATAAATAATTTTACCCTCGATATATTAAATGACGGTTAACCAATTAATATTATCCGAGAAATTATTGGGCAATATATTATCCTAGGAGTGTTAGATGTACGTACATTTAAATAAATTAACTACGCTATACATTTAAGCCAATTAATCTATTATAAAATTTATATATACATGCGTAAGAATCGTGATGATTCAATTGAATAAAATTAAACTGTCGTGGCGTTCAATGATCCCGGCTGGCAATAAACGTATAAAAATGTACGCATTATTTATTTTATATTACTACGATATGAACGCACTACACATCCGATAACTAACGATATAAATTAAGAAATATTATCAGTCTTAAGATATTATTTCGTCATCTTGTGAAGGTGATACTTGTGTCAGGAATACCGGATGAGGCTGCTGCTGTTGGGCGTTTACCTGATATAAAAAAAATGTATTATAAATTCAGTATATAAGAATGAAAATATGTAAAATCCGAAGAATTGCCTGAATTAATTGGGGTTGCGGAGTTCCGACATGACCTGATTGAATTATTACAGGTTGGCCAGCACTGTTCTGCATATGCATACGTATTAAATTTAATTGGTTTTGAGACAAGTGGATCTGTAATAAGAAATAAACGACGATATTAAAAAATACACGACGGAATCGAATAAAAATAAATGTGTACGGACTGGTATTTGTTGAATTTCTCCGTTCGGCGTAACGATCTGCTGAACAAATTGTAACGATGGCTGCGTTTGCGGTTGCGGATTTGCCACTTGCACCACGGCTGCGGTAGCGGTATTCGATTGAGTCGGCTGTAAATAAAATAAAAACGTATTTGTAAATCAACGTTAGATTTAAAATCAACGGAAATAATGATTTACCTGCGTTTGTATTTGTTGCGTATTCACTTGAGGCTGTTGCAACGCGGCTTGATGCTGTTGAGCGAGTTGAAGATAATACTGCACCTGAATCATAGAATTCGTCATTGTCAGTGGTGGATTTAGCACTTGAGGCCCCAGGCGCAATTCAATTCTGAGGCCCCCCCCCTCAAAATATTTTCACTATCCCTACACCCTATAATGTGCATTCTATGAGCACGTTTATTTGGTCATTTTGGAATCTTTTGGATACATAATTAATTTCACAACTGTAAATTATTTTTAAAAAAATTCAGAGGCCCCCTGCAGGGCTGTATGCCAAGGGCCCCGATCGCTTTTAGCTATGCGCCTGAATCCATAGATGCTGCTAGATCATTAATTATTTTTGTTATGAAAAAAAAGCATTTAGAGAGCTGAACTTTAAGGCCCCCGTATTAATGAGGCCCCAAGCGTCATCGCTGGTGTACAACTAATAATTCTTATTTTAATAAATGGCTAATTTCCTCACTTGATCCTGTAAAATTAAATTCTTGGCAGGCGAATCCTCTCTCGGTTTCGTGTGTTTCAATTCGTCGGGGGGTAATATGTCGATGAGAAAATCGTACTGATCCGATTTAGACGCCGCTGAACCTATATCGTTTTTCTAGAATGAATAGAATTGAAAATTAGCACATCAATTTACATTTTCATAATAAAACCGAGACATTTGACGAGCACCTGAAGCGTTCTTCTTTTATTTTCTTCCGTGTGAATCCACGCCCTCAACGTAAGCTCGTGAATAAATATTTCGGCGGCTTTCGCAAAGAGCAGGGGGGCTTCGGCGGATATCATTTTGACGTCTTCGTCCAGTTTCATTATTTTTTTAATTCTGGCCAACGGCAGTATTTGTTGTTTATAATCGTCCTAAAATCGAAAATCAATTATTTATCATTTCTGACGATAGCGACTGAGCTTATTGTAAATTTTACCACGTCCGTCGTCCTTATATCTTCCATAACCTTTTCCCAGAACTGAGAAAGGGCTAAATGACCCTCCGACTGCTCTCCTTGACCGTCATCTTCAACTTGAAGATCTATCGCATCCTCGGATGACATCGAGTTGCTATAATAAAAGTATATAACGTCAATACACACGACGGCACTCATTAAACGTAAGAAAATAATCTATAAATTAATAAACTATACTATACCATGACGTTAATGACGGTGAGTTTTGCATAATAGCGCTATGTCAGTGAATCGACTGACACAAACGCGATATTTGAGTTGTTTATCTTGACAATCTGTAAAATTAACAATAACAATGAGCTCAATCCGACGACAGTTAGGTTATTTCATATATTTGGATTAAATGTTTGACATCGATGCGGATTATATTCAGTTTGTAAGAATATATTCATACTTTTATGAAACCATATCTTTGCAAATGATAATAAAGAAGTTAAGTGTTTATAATTTTATAGTGGCACTAAAAATATTGACGTTTAGTATAATAACAAATAATCGGGGTCGAACGCGGACGATTCGGGTACGGGGGGCACAAGGAGCTCACAGTGGAAGGCCAGGGACAGGGGCACCCAGTTCAAAGCGCGCGGCGGCCTTCGCCAATCAGGCCGCGTCCGCCGCTGATTCGTCGGCCAGCGGCCACTCAGCGCGAGGCGGCCAGGCTGGCCAACTCACCTCGCCGAAATCAATTCCACTTCCTCCTTCGCGCTAACGAATCGACCCTCTCAATTAAAATTATTTCGTCGTTTTCGTATCATATACAGATAAATAACGATTGCAGAAATTGTAATAATACTAAAAAATATTTATAATGGCTTAATATGGTGATTATTACAAATGCATTTTTTTTAGATAAGGTTGAAGAAAACAAATGGAACTAGCTGTCCCTATTTGGGACGCTAAGTTTTTGATTTTTCTCGAATAACTATTTTAACCCTTTAATCGCCACGCCAATTATATGGTTTTTTACCGTACGCCACCATTATTTATTCATAAATAAATTCATAATAGCGTTTCCGTGCCTGCACGGCGTGGCGTCCAAACGGTTAATATAAATCCTGCATGTCACAAATGTTTGTATTTGTCTTAAAAATTCTACAGAATAAACATTATAAATAATTAATGACCTTTAGGCCCGTTATTCACGAGAATATCGGACTAATAAATATACCACAACTATAAAAATAATAATAACGATTGAGGTTAAAATCGTTTAACCCTTTAATCGCCACGTCAATTATATGGATTTTTACCGTACGCCACCATTCTGGTGGTTAGACCGATTTCTCGTGCCTGTACGGCGTGGCATCCGACAACGGTTAAAGCGATTTTTTTCTCCGATGCAAAAACATTGCGTTGTGACCAAAATATTAATATTATTTTTATGGAAAAATAGAAAAGCTGAGGGGCTTGGAGGTTGTCTATGGATGGGGACGAATCATAAAAAATGATAATAAAATATTCTTAGTAAAAAAAGTAATCGACCGACCGTCAAATTCCCAGGGGGTGGGGTTCGAGTATACGTTTCATTCGCACTTACAGCACGTTGTACCGTTGGCAACGAGCGAGAAAAATATCGAATCGGAACTCGTTTGGTCTCAGTCGGCGCTTCTACGGACCCCCAACCCTGCATATGGGCGCGGTCATGACATCTTGCAACACGACATCAGCGCTCGTAGGCAACTGGCCTTATTGTCCGCATTTTTTTAAACGTAAAAACGTAAAAGCGAGTAATAAATGTATCAAAATAAAACAGGATTGAACAAAATTAAATGCAAAATGATCTGAAATAGATATTTATCTACGATCGAGAGTTTTTGAACGAATTGATCTTATTTGTGATATTTTTACAGTTGATCCTTTGTATTTTAATCTTAATTTAAATGCGCAATGTTACCCCGTTCGATGTCGCATTGGCAAGAGTGGGTTGGGCGGTTGGCAGTAGTGAGGAGCGCGGTTGGCGGCCTGGCGCGTGGCGACATGGCGGCGGCCGGCGTGCAGGCCGTCTGCGCCGCCAACCTCCTCGGCATCGAGAGGTAAGTCCGCGGCGCCCCCTCCCCCTTCGCCCCGAGCGCCTCTCACGTCCGGCCTGTTTCAGCTTCCTCCAAGATGCGGCGTACCGCGAGGCCATCGAGAACTCGGCCAGTTTCAACACGCGGCTATGCGTGGAGCGGCGCATGCGCATGCCCTTCCTCGACCCGCAGACAGGTACGTCGGCGTCCCCACGCCGCAACGCTTCTCTTTTCAGATCCGCCAAAATGCGACGCGCGATCTTCAGATCGCAACCGATCGATAGCGACCGATTGGAAAAAATAAATAAAAAAATATTGCTACAACAAAAAAAAAAATATAATAAAATAATACAAACAGGTCTCCTCGGTTCGATACAATCGAGCTTTGTTACATATTGTATGTATTGATTTAACATCGGCTGAGCACCATTTCCGTAATGCTATGTTTGTGTTTTAGGGGTTGCTCAAAATCATTGCAGTTTATTTATGAGCAAACACCAACGGATGCCGGGCGCACGAGAGGGACAGATATATACATATCCGGCTGCAAGGTTGAAGAATATAATTTCGATGCTGAATATTTTCGCGGAGATCCGTTTATTTACGTCGATTTGCATATTTCAGATGGCGAAAAGCGCGAAGACAATATTTATCATTCCATAGAGGGAGTCGATGGGGAGTACACGGCTGGGGAAATTCGGGCTTAGGCTTGGGAGGATTGGACGGAAACGATGGACCCGGCGTGGAAGTGACCGGCGACGGGACGTCCATGGACGCCCACGATACGGATAGCAAAGATAGTCATCAGCGCGACATGAAAGACGACATGTCCAAGGTGAATTTCGTCCTCGTTGTTTGCTCGTTTCTTATAATTTAGCAAATTGTTAACGTCGTTTTTAAAATGTTTTAGGAATGGTTTTATGACGATATGGGAATGGAAGAGCTCGACGATTATAATGAACCCGAAGCCGAATCGGACGACGATTATTGTGATGAGAATTATTCGAGTCGTAAGAGAAGAGGCAGCGGTAGAAGCGGGGCCGGTAGCGGTGCCGGCGGAAGCGCCAAGGGAAAAAGGTCGCGCGGCGGCGGCAATGACGTATCTCGAACGGGGAGCGGCGCCGACTCGAACGATAGCCCTGCGCCCAAGCGCGGAAGGGGCGGAGGGGTAATATATTACTTTTACATTGTATTCTTGTTGCGATACTATCAAACGTTCACGTCGACAGTGCGATATGTAATAATTTAATTTGTTGTAAGTGAGCATATTTTATTTATCAGGGAAGAGGTAGAAAAAAAGCCCCGCAAACCACATTACCGTATGAAGTAGCCGGTGATGCAGATAAGCCATTTGGCTGTGAATGTAAGTGTATGTAAACATTTTATATTTTGACTATTCATAGTGACATATTTCAAATAATCTACTTCAACTTTACTAAAACTTTGATCTGTGAAATTAGTAGCTGTCACATTATAAAACCTTTGCAAAGATGAAAACAATTTAATCAATTTACATTTTTTTTTATTCTATGTAGTTTAATAATTCTCTCTTAGCCGCTTTGATAATTTCTAATAAAAACACCACAACTCTTCATTTAGTTCCTGTTAATTAAATTTATAACTTCAATAATTTTATTAAAGTAAGACAATGCCAACTATTTTTCTTACTCCAGGTTGCACACACATGACTCGAGATGTCTGTCCATATAGAAAGCAAAGCAGTCATAAATGCAACTAATTCTCCTCAACTTAAGTTTGTTATTTGCAGTATTCATTAATTTTCCTGGATAAATAGTTTATAAATAATACGCTTGATCAGAAAACTTTGTATCTTACGAATGAAACATGGTATGTAGTTGAATGAGTTATTTTTATGTAGTTCTCATGAACTAAACCAATTGCTACAATTATGCTTGGGTAGTGATGAAAAATAATATAAATTTGTCTTTGGGAAGGTTAATCATTATTTGTAATTAATAAATCGGTTATCCGTTAAATGATATTTAAGTAATGTTTTTCTTTTTATTTTAGTATGCGGCGCGAGATATAAAACCCGTCCCGGACTAACATACCACTACAGCCATTCACACAAAGAGACGGCGGGCGGATCGGCGGGGAGCGACGGCGACTCTCGCGACAGCCCCGCTCGCCCCGCCGCACCCACGGGAACAACCCCGCCCGACCCCAATACGCTAGCCTCCAATTTGGCCAATCAAGAGTATCAAGACAGCTACGTTACATTCCTCAACAACCCGGGAGGTTTGTATCGTGATATGACGTGCGTACGATTCAAAGCCGCCGCCTTACTCATGCGTGTAATATTTTTTTAGCGACTCCTCCGCGTCGTTCTCGACCGCCCGGGCCGACGTCGGCCGCCGACGACAACTCGGTCTCTGGCAATCCCACGTCGCCGGCGCCGTCGACTCCGCCGCCTCGAGTCGACGACGACAACAGTCGATCGAGCGAACCTCCTCTGAGCCCCTCCGCGTCACGTCCCGCTATAGGATCTGGCAAACCTCCCGTCTCTCCGTATTGCGACTTTTGTCTCGGTGATCACAGAGAAAACAAGAAGACCGGGGTACCCGAAGAGCTTGTCAGTTGCTCGGATTGTGGTCGGTCAGGTAAGTCGAAATTTAACCAAAACTCAGAAATTAAACAAAACAACTCGCATCGACCTGGTGATATACCCGCAAACAATAACGTAAACGGTTACGACTACCCGAAAAACGATATTTTAGCCAACGAGGAATATTTAACACATCCCATTACGTATTCGGCCGACGAGTTCGATACCTTTGCGAAAAACACGCGGCTGCTGGAAGACTGCGAGGTGGGCAAAAAGGTCAGATCTTGCCGGAATTCCCGAGACGACGACGAGTCCTCCATTGAGACGTGCGTCAAATCGCCGCCGCTCTCCGCCAAATCCGTCGCGATACGCAAGAGCTCGCGGAAGAATTCAGTCGGCGCCGCCACCGTCAAACGCGGCCGCAGAAAGAAACAATAATATTCGTAAAAATCAATTTAAACATGGTTGTTTACTTTAATTTTAAATTTACATAATGAATAGTAATAATCGCGTAATATATATTATTTCAATTTGAAAAGACTGGATTTTCTATATAATAAAATAAGTCGCGTAATATGTATTACGATATACATACAACATCAAAAAAAATATATATATTTAATAACTCGCTAGAATGGCCTTTTATCGATACCACTATATTTAAATCTAGGAATAATTGTATCGACGATTTTATTCGGAAACACGAAAATTAGATCTCTATGTATTGTGCGAGCTGAACGATCGTCACATCATATTTTTATTAAATTCATTAACGCATTTTATTCAATCGGCCGGCCGTACGTTGAAAAATAATATGTATAGCGGGGTGTGTGGAATGACCTCAATATTGGGTAGCGCGGATTAATTGTGCGGTAAATCACTACGTGCGTATCGCGGGGCATCCGTATACGTAGCTCTCTTTGCCAGTTACTCTGTCGAATGATTGAATCCTGACAATGTTATCGTCATTTTGCAGCTAGATGTTAACGTGCCAAAATTTTCTTACCTAAGATGATTTTTATATTCCTTATTATTTGTTGTCAGTTATTAAAATTGATTATTATATTGTTAATTGTTATTAAAAAAAAAAATAACCATATTATTATATTTGGCTTCAGACCACCATATATGTACAATCATGTATTTTGTTAGATAGATTAATTATCGTGAAGATGTGTTCATTCCAAATATAGTCAAATGAAATAAATGTACAATCGTTTATACATAATAGAATATATTTAAATAATATTTATGTACAATTTTTGTTGAAAGACAGACGAAGATAATCTCGATGGATGTGCAGATATGCAATTTTTATGAACAGATGATATATATTGAGAAAGTAATGTTTCTATTGAGAGCGTATGACGGCAATTACTGAATAATCTCGTAATTTTAATGGTTATTACAGGGCTTCAAACTGTTATTTTTTGTGGGTAAAATAAAAAGCATTATTTATGTAAGCTAATATTCATATTTTGAATAATATTATCATAAATCAGTGTAATCCGATCGCAAAATTTATCATAATCAGCGGTCCCGTACGGGACCACTGTGCGATTAAAGGTTAAATACAGTCAAATGCGATTTTTTTTAAAAGATATTTTTGGCATAAGTTGGCCAATTACATTACGTATGTATTGCACTATACCAGTGATGGCGAACTTTTTGAAAAGTGGGTCAAATCTTTGTTTATTGGTTTTTTTTTAATACTAGCTCATAAGTCAAATCAGTGGCGTCACTTGAAAATGGGTAGGATTGTTATGGGATTTTCATTTCCACATCTTTAGTGAAGATGTCAAATATTTGAATACTTTCAAACACCATCAATACAATCGATACGTTTCCTTGAAGTATTCTATCCGGTAGATTGAAATGCCAAGTGATGTCACATAAGAGCATTAAATCAATTGATATTTAAAAATTCGCATAAAAAGGCTAAGTGGCGGATTTAGCACTTGTGGGGGCCCCAGGCCCAATTCAATTTTGAGCCTCAAATTTTTTTCATTACCCCCACAATATAATGTGCATTCTATGCGCATGTTTTTCTACTCAATTTTTGAATACATAATTATTTTCACATTCACAAAAGACCGAAAGAAAAATAAAATTAGACCTTTGAATTTTGATTGATTCTTCTCTTCTTTTTTTTATTTGCTTACTGAAGGTCGATATTAACGATCACGATGTTACAAATATTTATTATTTTTAAAAAAAATAATGGGGCCCTTGGGGGTGAGGCCCTCTGCAGGACTGTATACCAAGAACCCCTGGCATAGTCTGTCTAAATGATTCGAAATATGACATTTTTGTTATGAAAAAAAATTGTTTTGAGAGCTGATTTTTGAGGCCCCTGGAATTAATGGGGCCCCAGCCGTGCCTCTTGTTCGCCATCACTGGACTATATAATTACATTAATTAATTATCAACCTTCGAAGTGCTTATACATCCCTGGACATTAAAAAAAGATTCATTATAAAGCGAAAACGAAAAGTAAATTTACGTTATTTTTTTTTATATTTCATAAAAACGGGTTTGCTGTAATAATAATTAATTAAAACTAGAAGCATACGATTCTTGGATATATTTAATTTTAATTGAAAGGGATGAAGTTTATCTCCAAATATTAAAATATATTGAATCTATTGCATCATAGAATAAACCCATGACGACAAAATACATTTTATTCAGTCCAGTTCCGGTTCGAAGCCCTGATTTATTATGCCATAAGATAAGATGAGAGTTTGAGAAAGCCATTGATTGTAAATGATTATTCAAGTACGTTGCGAGTTACCGTTACGATCCTAAAACTAAGCCATATTTCATTGCTACACGACAATGACGTTAACACAAAGAATTCATAAAATTCTAGTCATTTAAAAAATATATTATATTTTTTCAATCAAATCTAACGAGAGAGGACAATCCGTAAAATAAGATTAAAAACGACACGAATCCATCGGGACAATATTTTTTTATCGAGCGTCGTTTATTTTACCATCGCAGCAACTGAACGAAAAATGATTATTTTAACGTTAATTAATTTGACGAGTTGTTTTTACCGTATAATACGAATAAGAAAGCCATATTGTCTATGTAAAATAATATCGTACCGGACGGTTATATCGACATATCGCATCGTTTGATACGTGATCGCGTGTTATCATCGCTTGTTACGCCATATTGAATATTTATAGAGGATCGCTTTATACATACACATTTATTTACATATTTATACCTAGTTAATTATAGAAATAAAGTTTTCTCGTAAGTAGAGTATGTATATTTACATACACGTTGTTCGCAAATGAATTATCAATGAAATTATACGTGCGTAGTATTTGATATTTTACGAGTAGGTTTTAAAACATAAATGGAATATATATATATACATGGAGTGGCACTCGTAATTTTTGGGATTTAAGCACAAAATTATATTATAGAAGTATTTTTATTATCGTTTTTTAATAATAATAATATTAATAATCGACGCGTGGTGCGTTTTGTCAACCGAGGGACGCAATTTTTAATCGGATTATTGTAATGTTCGATACATTTTAAATATTAGTAAATTTAGAGTCGGTGGTGGATCGTGCGGATCCACGCTAAGTACAATTCTCTCGTAAGCGAGCTATTTATGTATAATAAAAATATTCTATTTAGATTCCCGCTTCGATTTGTTGACAATTTTACCGTTTTACAAGATGAATGCTATATTTTTTAAATTAAATATTGAAATCTTATGCACGTCGTGCTTTATTTATCGATACGTCAATGGAGTAAGTGCCCTTAAACATTAAATAGTCTCTAGTTAAAATTTATGACGATGTTTTGCGGCGATGTATTCTTTCGTTTTCGTTATATTCGCCGTTGGTATGTGTGTGTGCCATTTTGATAATGTTTAAGTTATGTATTATATATATATACATAGATATATATATTAGGGGGACCGAAAAGTAATCAAAATTTTTTTTGCTGGTGTAAAACATAAAGGCAGCAAAAAAGTCCTAAGATTTTTCTTTGAAAAACATTTCCAAGTGTGTTTTCACTTCTCTGACATTATTAAATATTTTACCTCTTAATGTATGCTTAAACGATCTGATGGTGTGAGATTCGGTGAATAGGGTGGATGGATTAAAAGTTCCCATCCAAGCTCGCTTATTTTTTATCGTGTTAAAGGATCCTTTTTTGGATTATTCTATAGAATCCACTTCTCATCTCCAGTTACAATTCGTCGCAAAAACGATCGGCCTCATACCAAGACAAAAGAGACGCGCAGATGGTACTCCGTTGATCGAGCACTATCTCCGTCAATTTCATGAGGATTCTAAATTCCTTGTCTGTGCAATTTTCCTATGCGACAAAGATGATTCTGAACTGTAGACCGTGGACAGCAAATCTTCGATGATAATTCCTCAATTGTTTGACGAGGAACTGAATCCACCATCGCCTCCATTTTTAAACCACCGATGGCACTTGTTTAGTTTCAGAATATCTCCGTAAAATTCCTTGATCATACAATGACGATTTTAACCGAAAAATAAAATTTACAACTAAACGTACGTGTTTGCGGGACCGTGTCTTTACACAAATTATCCGTAAACGAGCTCATCGAAGAGATTTTGATTACATTTCGCTCCACCGATAATATATATATACAATTAATTTTTTTTTACATCAACAAGTTTTTGAGACCGTAAAATTTGTGCCTTATTGTTGATTTTGAAACGCAACCGAGATCGCAAATTTTATCGCAAGTTAATATTCAAAATTCTAACGAAACTATTGCTACCATTCCTAGTCAAAATTCATTCCAGGAATTCTTATTTATGTTACAGATTATTAAAAAAAAAAAAAGAAAATATCTATATATTGTGTTATAGCAGTAATTATCGTAAATTACAATTATTATAGCCAAAGTTTTAGTCTATTATTATATAAAAAAAAATATATAAATATATCGTTGTTTGATTTTTAGATGATTTTATTAATAATTAAACGCGATGGCGTCTTTACGTTATTAATAAAAACTATGAGTTTAGATTTTTGTTGTTGATGTAATTAAATATATCAGTTGTTTATCTGCAACCACTTTTATATTTATATAACGTGTCCAGTTCCGAACGTTAATATCGTGGACGTCGTCCGCCAATCCGTATTAATGTATTTAAATAATTAACGACGATTCGTTGAGCGGCGGCGGCGTCGTCTTTACGATGTTGCCGCATCGGAGTGGAACGCCCGAGGATTAGTTTTGCATGCGATCCGGCATATTTGCCCGAATCATATATATATATAGATTTATTAACCGTTGTATGGTGATTTCTATTGTGTCATTTCAGTTATGTTAAGGTCACACCGTTGTTGTTCTAAAATACGTTTATACGTTTTACGAGATATATAAAAAAAAATATTATTTATGTTACTGGTTACTGTTGCGAATGTAAATTTTGGAATACGTAGTTACCTAGGTGCCAAATTATTTCTGTTGTAATTCCAAAGATATTCCTCCGTGTGTGTCAGTTGTTACGACGTCAGTAAATATTACTCATATATTTCGACATTTGATTTTTTTAATACAAATATATATAGAGAGAGATAGTTGGGAGAGCGTGCCATTAGATGTATTAAAAAATGTTAAATGATCTCATCGTTCGAGTGTTCAAATATATGATGTAGACGACTTATGGATATATATATGTAAGCTGTAGCGATTATTGATTTGTAACAAATGATCTTAGCGAGATTTGCATTCTCCAGTAATTGCAAATGTATGTAAATGTGTCTCGATTAGGTTTTTTTGTTGTTGTTATCACAAAATGTCGACAATGGAAGTGCAATTTGTCAATATATATATATACAAACTCGGCATATCATTAATGGATTTTTTTCAATTGCCACATAATAATCATACTTATACACTTTGATTATTTTATTTCAGATAAATTTATTATGATTTTGTTTTTATTCTCATTAACAAATTAGGCATTCTTTGTTTGAAAGAAATATGATTATTTTAAATAATATGAATGATATATATATATATGAATAAAGCGAGTTTTATGCAAACGAAGAAGATGGTCCCTCTGATGTTTTTTTTTTTTATTATTGACATATTTTTGTTGTTCATCCATCTCCATTATTTTGTGCTGAAGAATAGTGAATGCACTTCCACTCGAAAGCATTTTCTGATAGCTAAATAAAGGGTATATCATATAATGTTGATAATTGTCACATTAATTCATTCCATTTTATATTGTTTATATTTTTTACCGCATATTCTTCTTAGGCACTTTTTTTTGTAATAGAACCGTTGCGCTAAATTTTCAATTGCTAATATGATTCACTATTGTTTGGCACAAATATCACGTGAACCAACTGTTGTGTGCAGCTGGCTTCATCCTACTTCCTACATGTGTTTCCTTTAATATATATATATATACGATCTATACATTTCTCTGATTGTTTCTTCCCTCTGATATTCTTCAACACTGATTCTGTAATCGTAGCATACATCGTTCAATCTTACGATCTGACACTACAGTTTTGGCCCAATCTATCTTATATTATCCGAAAAGATTATATTTTATTTATTATTTTTTTCAAAAATGAGGCAATGACAACATATATTTTATATATCTCTTGTAGACTGTTTTTTTTATAACACTATTAGATAATTCAACACGCCGAGTTTTCAGAACTTGCGTTCTGTTGTCGGGCGACCGAGTGTATGACAAATCGACGTCGTGTCGATCAATCGTTTGACAACGGAAGTAGCACGTTCTCTAAACTCGGTATAATGAATATAATATATCTCCCGTAAATCCTTCTTACACTTTGAATACCTATCTCCTTATGCTGCCACACCCCGGGAAATTAATGTGATGTATTCACTGTTGCAGAACTTCCTAAGGTACGTTGAATATTTTACTTTTGCCAACAATAGTGAATTATATGACCACTCGATAATACATTTTGAATACGCGTACGCAATTTTATTATCTCTCGGATCTGTCGTGCGTGTTGTGCGCGTTGTAACGTAGCTGTTTTTTATGTCGTCAGGTCACCCAACTTGCCTGCAATTTACGGACAACATGATTGTGTCTGTCCGTAAATACCGCTGGCAGTGCATAGAGTGCAAGTGCTGCTCGGTCTGCGGAACCAGCGACAACGACGTGAGTCCGCCGATAATCGCCGCCGTGCACGTCGACGCGTCCCTTATTAACCGTTTCGTTTGTCTCGTTACAGGATCAACTACTGTTCTGCGACGACTGCGACCGCGGCTACCACATGTATTGCCTGGACCCTCCGCTGGCCACCCCGCCCGAAGGATCCTGGTCCTGCAAGCTCTGCATCGAGGAATTCCATACACGCAAATGAAAATATTATTTTCCCATATCTTTACCATTTGTAACATTCTCCCAGTAATATATTTATATATATATTTTTAATAATCCATTTATTAACTGTGCGCTTTTGTTCGGCTGTCGCGAGCGTCCGATCCGCGGTCTCTCGGCTCTAATCGATTCAAACACGATACGATCTAGTCCGCGGATCGAGACGCCGTCGATCGGACGCTCATTCAGCCCAGTAATAAACGGCTAATCTTTACGATTATTTCGATTGTGTCGTAGCATTCGGTTGGTCGAGTTCGCTCGGATTATTTTAGCATCATTCCGCTCTATCTACTTGCCAAAACTCTTCCGGTGGAACCCTCGGTCTATCTATCGTCTTGAATTATAGGGGCACATCCATCACCGATCGATAGTTTTCGTCGAATATTTTGCATAGAATCGGTCCATGTTTATACGAAAATACATCGCATCGACGCGAACTACCATCTGCAGTGGCCTCGGATTTGTGTAGTAATATTGTCATCCCCTTATAACGAAGAAATCATGACCACATTATAGAAACCAAATAATTTTTGCACAAAGTGTTCCTGACGTATGCGTAAAGGCTTAATAACGAGGACTTACGTATGAGCCTGTTCGTTATCTGATTGATGAATAGTGTTTCTGATTTCTCATGAACGAGAAATGCAGCTTGCCAATTCCTTATTATCGCTTTTCATAAAATACTTCCAACAATCATCATAGCTTTTGCTCATGTTGATGGGCTATTCTGAAAAATATTTTTCGAGAAAATTCAAAAATTCTCGAGAATCGAGAAATTATAAAATAGAGAATTCTCGAGAATCAAGAAATTATAAAATAGAGAATTCTCGAGAATCAAGAAATTATAAAATGGAGAATTCTCGAGAATCTAGGAATTATAAAATGGAAAAATTTTCATCAGTCACGAGTCATCTTCAAAACCCCGGCGGATTAGTGGATTACGATGTAGACCTACTATACCGATCGATAGATTTATTATTGGTGAAAGAGGAATTGGATGGATCGAGGTTCCACTGCGAAACAAACTCTCGGACCAACCCGATGCTATCTTTTTGTTTCAAATAATTTTCATTGCTCTGCTCTTGATACAGTTTCAGATCGACTAGGTTAGTGCATTATGTAATCAGAGATTAAAATTGTACAATTTTTAATATAAGCTTAGTGTTGCCATATAAATTTGTGATAAAAATCATTTATAATGTGCAGCTATTTGTGATTGAAAACATAAAGTGAAACGCCTAAGTTAGGTTAAACGATAGTGGGGCCGGAATGTTTCATTCGTACTAGATACGCGATTAAGTGAATAGGTGATAGAATTTTGTGAAAATTTGTTACGAGAAGTGATTTAACCGACTGTTGTTTCGGAGTTTCACTCGTGTGTTTTAATCGATTAATATATAATATATTTAAAAATATTATTCAACGATGGATACACGATATTCTTTTTTTCAGTATTACGGATCATTTGAAACTATTGTCATTGATGTCGATTTGTGACGAATAGGAATCGATTATATCGGCCGATGAGTCGTCGAGAATGAAAGTTGTCTCATCTGCTGGTTTTTTTTATTATTATTTTTTCGAGTAAATTTGTAGTTTCCGTCGAAAATTTGCCACAACAATGTTGGATTCCGTTTGTGAAATGCCGCGTTGCTCGGGTTTATTGTTCTTGCAGCCTGCAAAAATGGCCGTAAGATCCATATCCCGGTCTCGATGGTAGATTTAATCCCTCGAATATTTCTCGGATATGGATCTTACAGCGGAAATTCGTAAATATATAACTCATTGTCTATATTCAAGCAGTCAATGGCGTGGTGATGGGGGATCATATAATGGAAATACATTGTATATAAATAATTATGAAAGTTTTTATAGTTGTTAACATAGAATAATGTATTTTTCTAAAACGACGACGAAAGACAAGCTGTGAAACGAAAATATTTGTATATATTTGTTTTATTTTTTTTCGCCGTTACATTATCGATTCATTTTTGTCGTAGCGTACATAGTTTTTAATTATTTATCGATTATATATATATTTGATCTCAAGTCAAAGCCGATCATGCTCAATGTTACAGACAGATGTGCGACGAATCAAACGTACACGTTAAAATAAATGAAATTCAGTGGACTCTGAGCCGCACCGCACCACACATTTTTATTATAATTAGATTTATATCATTAATTTATTAATATTATCATTTATATCGAGTATTTCAATTTTTTTTTATTTAATAAGGTCATTAATTTAATGTGAAACAATATTTTTTTACAAGAATATAGTTATATGTATAATTTTGACGCATCGACGAGATGCGTGAGACAGACATTATCAACCGCCAATACGTATTCCGAGGTGTATAGATTTCCATGTTGAAATTAATAAATCTTTTAATTGCTATATGTGTTTTATTTCAATAACGATCCGATGTATGATACACGCTTTGTGAGGGCAGAGGCATCGTACTACTGCCGAGGTCAAAGGGGGATGACCTCCCTTACATCGTAGTGCACTCGCATGAAACGTTTCAGATGCAATTTATTATTGAGAATGGGATTGATCCATGGCAAAAATAATGACGGCCGCCATAGACAATCGTGTTTTTGGATTCGAAGGTCTTAACAAGGCGATATTGCGCCCATGTCAAAAATAAATATTTTGTTTTGCTATCCTTGAAAATTCATAACATTGCGTCTTTTGCCATTGGCAATTTACCAAGCTTGCAAAATTAAAGTGATGTATGTTTATTTGCGTGTAAACACGTAAAAAACGCCGTCGTCCTTGACCTCCTCAATTCTCGATATAATGCGTTCCATTTATTTCGCAATATTTACACCATCCGCGGATGAATGTCCGCTTATCTCGCGATCGGCCGTTGGACGTTCGAATTGCGAACTCTCGCGAAAATTGCGACGAATCGCAATCGTAAACAAAAAAAAATTGTTCCATAACAATAACAAACTGGTTATTTGTATGGCGTAAACACATTTTTACGATAATCTGCGTCGCGATAACGTAATCGGTCCGTTGTTTGAATGATATATACAAACAGTGCGTATTTAACCATAGACATGGCGGGCCCGATTTTCGATGTGTTAGTGTGGTCAGCCTGTCGACGCTTTCCTTTGTGTCCCTGGGCGATGACGCATCGTTTGTTTTCGCTCGCGCCAAATTATGATTCAATCGCTAATAGCACGCAATATGCGAGCGTAGGATCCGGATGGGTTCCGGAAACATAATCTGGAGGCCGAGGACGATCGGGGGCTTGGAAGGATCGTCGTAGCCCCGCCGAACTGTCGAGACAAAGGCGTCTTTGTTCTCGGCTCGGCGGCCATATGCGCCATCTGCGATCGGTTTCGCGGGCTGGGCCTCCATCCGCCATGACATCGGCTATTGCGTTACATTTCGGGATCGCTGGTGAGGTCGTGCGTCAAAACATGAGCAGCTGGCGGGGCGGGGGGCGGCGGGGCCGGGCGAGGTCGCGCGGCCCAGCTGCCTCGCGCATGCGCCGCCCGCGCGCCAGGGCTGTATTCCGGATCCGCTTCCGATAATGAACATAGAAACAACAATGTACCTCGATTTATTTTTGAGAGAATTCATTCTGGTGCAGTAAATGCTAACCTAGCCATGCCGATGGGGTCTATTTGGGACCCCAAGTTTTTGATTTTTTTCAAACAAATCTTAATATAAATCCTACATGTCACAAACTTTTTGTATTTGTCTAAAAAATTTGAAGAATAAATATAAATAATAATTCGCTCTATACCGGGTGCGAGTGAAACTGCATACGTGACTTAGTGTGTTGTTGAGATAGGAGTGTTGGCCGCTTTCTGTGCCGATTTGGTGACGGATGTGTTACCGGAGGAGGCCGTAATAATTGAATACGAATTGGCCGTAGCCTCGTTCGATTATTATTGTTACAATCCGCGTATGGACAACTTTGCCGTCACGGCGGCTCGAAACCAACGCCTCTAGCCGATGAGGTCTATTTTGTATGAAAATAGACCCCAAAAACTTCAAGTAAAGATACATTTTTCGACAATACCATGACATTTGTTTTAAAAATAGATTTTCTAAGAATAAAAATAGTTTTTCATGATATGCTTCATAATTTGATCGATATTATAGATTTTTTTTACTAATCGATATGACGCGTGTGAAGCGATCGTCGTATGTGGTTTCACCACTTGCACAGCATATTTATTTTTATATATATTATTTTTCCTCGCTTATATATAATATTTTTCCTCGCTCGTATACGGTACGGAACAATATTTTTTTTTCTACGCTCCTGTCTCGTTGCACGTGGTTTCACTCGCATTTGTACATGAGCTTGCATCCGCGGTACGAAGCGAAAAAAAACATTGCTCGCGTGGTAACTGCAACGAATATTGTTGTATTTTTTTTTTCGCAATTGCGGACAATAAAGGTCAATGATGATTTATATTTAAGTATGAAAAGTTAGGGGATAAGTAGGAGTTATATATTAAAAGATTTATTCGAGAAAACTCAAAAACATGGGATCTCTAATAGTACGGCACGGCTAGATTAATTTATTTAACCCTTTAGCTGCTTAAATATTTTCTGCTAATATAAAAAAACAGCAATATATCAGGATATTTTTAAACACAAAGGAAATCGTTGCACGTTATTTATTTTTAAACAATCGGTTTTTGTTTTAATTACCGAACGGATTTCTTGAAATCATTTAAAAATAAATTCAAATTTAATTAGATGAGAAGAGTTGCGCAGTTTGACCGCACTGCACCCCTGGCGCGATCAGCTGTTTAATGACAGTTGCAGTGACAAGAGAACGGACGAGCTGCGCACAAAGCCGCGCCATGCTGGAGCTGGAGCTCGTGCCCGAGCGCTCGCTGGGCTGCGACCTCTGGGAGTTCGTGCTGGGTGAGTGCCGCCCCCCGCCCGCCCCGCGTCCGCCCCTGCCCGCGCCTCTCCGCGCCTCTCCGCTCTGGCCAAATGTCAATATTATTGCCTTTGTAATTATTCCGAAAACATGTTTCATCGCCGCACGAAAAACAATAAACACTATTACGTTTTTGTCATCTGATTCATTTCCTCGGTGAAAATGCCCAGACGATGATGCTCGTCGGATCCGTCACAACTCATCCTTAGCCGACGTCGTCTCGACGCTACACATACATAATTTTAAAACAGACAATCAATACAAACAATCTTATTATCGCAGGCGATGTTCAATTGACAGTTCGCAAACGTATTGTTATTGTACGATTTCGCAATCGTACATGTTTTATTCGTCACTTTTTTTTTTACTCTTTATATAAAATAAACACCGTAATCTATCGAGCGCACAATCAATATTTTTTGTCACCTTATTATTGAAACGTACGTATGAAAAAAGTGCGTTGCCGCGACGTGTCTGACTATTTTATTTTTCAATTTCAGGAATGCATTTTTCGCAATCGGTGGCCATCATTCAGTCTCAAGTCGGTGTGATCCGCGGCGTTCAAGTCCTCTACAGCGATGTGGTATGTATTCATAATCGACCATGATCTTGAAATTTGCGATATTTCCATATCAACGAGATAAATATGCAATTACGGCCGAACCAATGTGCGGTGGAACGAAACGCATCGTCTGATAGCGCCGTATTTTACGACTGGTCCACAACAATAACTATTCAATGATGCAATCTGGACATAACCGGAATCTTCCGCTGAATTATTTTAATTCTCAGTTAAACAATGCAACGATTGTGCACGTCGATTATTAACTGTGTCTTTTTGTCGCAATTTAGAATCCTTTGGCCGTCGACCTCGTTATTAACATGCCGCTGGACGGCATCAGGCTTATATTCGATCCCGTGGCCCAACGTTTGAAGATTATCGAGGTGTACAACATGAAACTTGTCAAGTTGAAGTATTGGTAAGTCGCTTTCAAATGTCGTCCAAAGAAACGACGAATTGCTTGATTTTATAGTTGTGATGTTTTCAGCGGTGCTTGGTTTAACTCACCCGAAGTACCCCCCTCCATTGAGCAAGTGGAGCATTCGTTCGGGGCCACTCATCCCGGTCTCTACGATTCCGAGAGGCAAACCTTTGCTCTCAATTTTCGAGGACTTTCGTTCTACTTTTTAATAGATAGCAAATTCGAGGTATATTATTTCGTTAATGCTTTTATTTTATTGTGCTCTTTTAATTATGTAATAATTTAATTTTGCAGCCCGGATATGCCCATGGACTTGGCTCATTCCAATTTCCGAATGGAGCATCGCCAGTCGTTTCGAGGACGACTATTTATCATGGTGCCCAACATCCCCAGGTATTTATAATTGCTACAACACATATCGCAAATGTACGGTATTTAGGATGGTTTTGTTTCACAGCATAATAATCATCAACACAACGCCATTTATTTTTATATCTGTAAACAAAGGAATTAGTAATTATTTGTATTTTTTGATTGTGCGAGCAATATCCTCCTAAAAAGTGTCACACAGTGGTCAGTAAATCGACTTGTAGCCCCAAAAAAGTATTATTGTGAATAGAGAAAGAATATGTACTGTGAAAAAAAAATACCCTAAGTTCGTTCTATTTATAGAAATCAGGTATAGTCAATCCCAAATGTGCAAATAATAAAAATAATAAATTCCACGCTCTATGATAAATTTTAGAGAATACACATATCGTCTCCATATGATCCTGGGATCACAATTAATATTTCCGCAAACAGTTATTATCATCAGCATTTGCCAGCCACGAGACACTCACTCGTCGAGTGTATGGGCCTTACCGGACTCTCGAATGATAGTCGAAGCCAAAGGAAACCGAGTCTCACACGTGATGTGAGGACTCCCCTTTTGTGTCCATAATGCGGGGATCTAAGCCGTCTTGGTATGCAGTTTTTTTGTAAAGAGTTTCTCTCTTGGGCATTTCTCTCTTGGGCATTGCTGGCATTGTGCATGTATCTTCTACCACTGTTGGTATTAGATTTTACCCTCCCGACTGTGTAGGAGGAGGTTTGCTTCGGTATTCATTCTCATATTCTCTAGGCGTTATCTGCTTATAACAAGTCACAAATGATTATTGACCTTGTTGCGCAATAGCAATCCTTTCATCATGGGAAAGACCTCGATGAGGGGTCCCCTAGAGAGATTTATCGGTCAAGAGTTTAGGGTTATCCTTCCCAGAGCATACTGGTTCTGTGGTGAGAAATCCATTATAGACCAAATTAATATATCATTAACTATTATTATTTATAAAATTGAGTTAGAGGACAAGAAGTTGCACACAAACTCTCGGCATGTATCATTGTAGATCTCCTCTCTGGAAAAAAGATATATTTTTATGAAAGAAGTATTGTTTTTTTGTATTTTTTGCTCGTCCAGACCATAAAGAGTTGTTATTAATTTTGACCGATCTACAACGGACTTCTGGAACATAATTTTAGGTGTGGTGTTTAGCGATTCTGTCCTTATCTCCTCAATTTTGGCAAAATGTTGTCTTTTCATGGTACATATTCTTCTTTGGGAATGCGAAAAAGTTGCAGTGGGTCATGTCCAGCAAATACAGAGGCTAAGGCATCGTAGCAGTGTTGTTTTTATATCAACACATGTGCGTAACATAAATCACAGTCCTTTGGTTGGCAACCGTTGAGTGCGGGACACTTTAATCTCCGTCGGTAAAAACTGAGTATTTAGTCTCAAATTTCAACTAGACTTAAACCCTCTACAATTTCAAGACGCTTAAAGATTTTAGCCTAGTAACATCTTCGCACTGCTCGTGTGGATTCGTCCGTTTTCATTCACATTCTGTGGTCCTGTCTTTACCTGGATGTCGTGCATCACGACTTACTCCATGCTGTCCGATGAGGCATTTTTCCTACGGGTGGAGGGCCCAATCGGTCACATGGAGCTGGTCAGCAATGTACTCCATGCTGTCCGATGAGGCATTTTTCCTACGGGTGGAGGGCCCAATCGGTCACATGGAGCTGGTCAGCAATGTAATTTGCTACAGGGCATTTGCTCGCTTTTCATCGACTTTCGGAGAGTTGTGCAAGGCTATTTTCCCTCTCCCTTCCCTCTTGAGCAATTTTAGGATGGCTCCAAGACAGTATATGTGGTGTGGGTGGAAGGCAAGGAATGGAACTGTATCGGACTGGTCTGACACAGCCTCATCCTGGGTAAAAAAGAAAGAAACCCTCTACATCTAGTCAACGACAAATAAATGTGCATGGCCATCTTTAAATCTTTACTTATACATCGATTAATGAAACGCTAATTGAAATATTTTTCAGACGAGTAACGCTGATGGAACAGTAGTAGGCACCTCGGCTCCTGAACTTCCTCTCAGTTGCTATTACAAACATTTATACCTGAATCGTTGCGAAGTGTTACGCGAACGTCATCGCACAACCGGAATTCGTCTGCATCTGTATACAGAAGGTTTGTCGATTTATTCAATCGTATAATGTATTATTTAACAAATAAATTATGTATAATGCTTTGAATTTTAGAGAAAACTCGCAGCCTGGAACCGACGACAAAAAATCTCACCCGCTGCGTGATATTCGGTGAGCGTTGTCAAGATGTCGCACGCTCGCTCGGCGCCCCATCGAAAGTTTTCTATAAAGCCGAAGACAAAATGAGAATACATAGTCCGCAAGCTCGCAGAAGACACTACGCCGACAAAAGCGATTACTTCTTCAATTACTTCACATTAGGATTGGTACGTTAACGCTAGCTCTCTGATACTAATTTATTCATAAATTTTATAATCACGTATATATATATTTATGCAATAGGACGTGTTGTTCGATGCCCGCACTCACAAAGTCAAGAAATTGGTTTTGCACACCAATTATCCGGGACATTATAACTTCAACATGTATCATCGTTGCGAGTTTCATCTGCCCGTGCCGCCCGAGAGGTAAATAACTCGATTATATCCATCGATTGATGCATCGTTAATAATATTATTATTTGCAGGAGCGCTTCTGACAAATTAGTCGATGTCAGTCCATCGCCGGTGATCATATCGGCATATAGCCGCTGGGAACAAGTGGCTTCCTCGCTACGTCCGTCGGAGAGACCGGTCGTCCTCAACCGGGCGTCGTCAACCAACACCACCAATCCGTTCGGCTCTACGTTCTGTTACGGCTATCAGGATATTATTTTCGAGGTATATCATGAATAAATTATTGATTGAATTTCGTCGATCATAACACGACTCGTTTTATTTCAGGTGATGCACAATAATTACATTGCGTCCGTCACTCTATACCACGTGGAGTCGCCCGAATGGGATACGGACGCGGCGCAGACGGTGGGCCAGGGGGGCCAAGTGGCTCAGATGGTCTGCCGCCGCATGATCAGCGACGTAGCGTGACAGCGAGCGGCGGGCGCCCTTCCTGCGCCCCTCGCGCCCCCGCCCCCGCCACGTCTTCGTCCCCCCGCCACCAAATGACGGACTCTTTTACCAATCGATGACCATTTCTGAATGTTGGAGTATTTTTTTTGTCATCGATTCTTTAAATAACAAAAGTGTCATTTGAATTTTGATTAATTTCGTATACTTTGATTACATGCGATTATTTTATTAACACCGATTCAATTAATAGACAAATAATTAATATGATCTGTCATCAAACTTGAATAATAGAAGTTATCATTTTTATTTTAATTCTTCTTCATAGCATAATTAAACTTTTAATATGATATAGTGAATTCAGATGATGTCAGTGTGTTTTTTTTATTATTATTATCATCCGGGTTATCAATTCTCGAGTGCAGTTTTGTTTATGTCTAGCACAATTTTAATTATTTTTTTAGAATTCGTAACTCGCAATGCTGCATTCTACATACCTAAACGATATGTATCGTTAAAATCGGTTCCGACACGGTATTTGTTCGTCGGAGGTTTTAACGGTTTTTAATTTTTATCTGACATTTTCTCTGTAGATTAATTTTCTTAAATCAACGGTCACACTGCCCAAGTCTTTCATCTAGTGTTTAGATAATTGAATAATTTTTTAATAGTTCTCTCTGTTTCGGCGTAAATTTTTTAACTTGGCAGTGATTGAATATCTCTTTTTTCATTAATTTCAACACGTAAAATGAGCTGAAAAAATACATATGTATGTATTTAATCATAAATAACAAAAAAAAGAAGCTAATTATAAAATCTTTCTAACATATAACATTAGCGTTTAAATGTATACAGATTAAGAAGTTTTAGTTTAACCTATGTGTTCTTAATTGAATGTAAAAGTAGAAAAATTATCGTACATTTTAATGTGTAGTAATTATCTACGTTTTAGTTCAATGAATCTTTCTCTTGATAGCGAATAGAAATAATTAAAAATTTGGGAATATGACAGTATAATACCGATCGGCGTCGTCGGCGGCGGCGACGCCCCGAGGTGTGGTATGTAAGGATAATTTCGGATTATAGGCCGGTTGGGCAATTATTACTTTAAATATTTATAATTTTTGGGTAAATTATAATTCTATTAATTTTAATCACGTAATTCTATTACCCATTATAGTAATATTTAAGGTATTACCGTTAATTTTAATATAAAGAAGAAAAAAAAAAAAAAGTCACTTTTGCGACGTAAATATGGCCGTATTATTTTCCGCACTCGACACCGCATTGGCCGAATTTGTCGGCGTTGAAACACTTAATTGCAGATTGTAGCGACTGTGGTAATCCCAAAAAAATATATTTCTTAAAAATTCATATTGAATAAAAAAAATATTTAATTCGTGCCACGACATTTGAGAATAGTTTTATAAATTATACTTGTGCTGCCATGAAAAAAAATCTTTTAGTTTTAACATACGATAATTTTACGTTGTGGTGTACGCGCGTAACGATGCACTGTACGCCCTTGCGCGCGGCACGTCAACGATTTTATGTTAACACCCTTTGAATGGTTCCATTATATGTTGTGTTTAAAATATATTTATTGTCATGTGTATTTAATAAATATATAATCTTAATATAATTATTGCCACCAAGCTATATCCGAAACGGTTCGGATTATTTTTCCGATCGTTCGGTTACACAAACGTATTGGCTCAATGTTAAATAGAGACGGCGTCGATGATCCAAATACGACGAGATAATTATCGGAGGTCCATTCGAAATAAACGCATTATTGGAAATAAAAATGGGAAAAGTTACCAAAACCTACTCATTTATTATCGTATGAGTATTATAGAATATTTTGTGATCAGTGGCGGATTTTGCACTTGAGGCCCCAGGCACAATTCAATTTTGAGGCCCCCCCCCTCTGAAAATGTTTTCACTCTATATTGTGTATTGTAGTTTTGATTCTCCTCTTCTTTTTTTATTAGCTTTTCGAAGATCGATAGTAGCGATCACAAAAAAATTCAGGGGGCCCCTGGAGTATTAGGCCCCCTGCAGGACTGTATGCAGAAAAAAAATCTATTGCTTCTTTTCTTCTTTTTAAAGAACGATTTTAGCGATCTCGATGTTAGAAATATTTATTATTTTCAGAGAAGTATTTTCAGACGCCTTGCATCGTTTTGCCTTAAGGTAGCTACGTGTCTGAATCCAAGTTTCATGGCCTATGGAACAGTCATAGCTGGCGTTATTCATATGTCGACTTAATTTAGGGATTATTTATGATAAAAAAAAATATTAAAATAATTGAACTTTGAGGCCCCAGGCCTTATGTGCGTAAAGGGAGATCCGCCACTGTTTGTGATCGCGTACGTGTACGTTAATTATATATTCGACATGGTGTACGTTAAAATGTGAACACACATACATTGTGCTTACGCTTCAAATTTTTCTCTCCACTGTAGACGAGTGAAATATGTTTTATATAATTAATAAGAATATATAAACAAACAAAAAAAAAAACATATAATTTATTAAATAATATATAAAAAAAATGTGATAAATTTTAAGTTTTTTTTTTTTTAAATCTACGTATATTATAATTTGGAATTACATATATTATTATTTTTAGAATTTGTGTTTTCAAATAATCTGATCTCGTGAACCATAACTCTTCAGTGTTGTATATTTATATATATATATGAAAAAATTTACAATAAGTTATCTGGTTATTTAAAAGTAATAATTATTCTATATTTTATACGAGTCCCCGAGGTGATCCGCAGACGTGCCCCGCAGACCGACGGGTAATTAATTGTGTTAATTATGTTCTATTGCGATTTATATTTTTACTTGGACATAGTTGCGATACGGTCTGCGGAGATCCCGCGTAATATTCTCGGTCGCCAATTGTGTTTGAACATATCCCCGGCGGATATTTGTTGTATTTCAATATTTAAAATGCTGTTTTAGTGCGTTTTATGAAGAAAAAAATATGAGCTTATGTTATCAACTTGTCCAGACATGCGCACTTTGTAACATTTTTAACGGGTAGCCTGAATTGTTGTTTTTTTTTTTTTTATTACGAATTCTTGCTTAGCAATCGACAATTGATTGACGACGTACGCACGTATTAACCATATCAATACTTGAAGTTTTGTAGTTGTAGGCGACAATAGCCCGTCGAATATCACTACGTTCCCTCCTCCCGGCGTAAATCGACAAAGCGAGAATTCCGTGTGTTAAATTTTTGAACTATGCAAACATGCCTTTGTACCTATCGGTTTCAAGTACTGTGATTTTACTCTGCAGGTCTTTATGATAAATACTTTTTGCTGTTAGAAGTGTGATTGATGTAATGTCTATATGTCGTAGAGAGATTAACTTTCTATATTATATATATTATATATATTATATATGAATAAAAAGGAAATCACGAGTGTCAGACTCTACAAAATGTATTACATATTATATTGATCTCTGGTATTTGCTGTTGTTCAGCGGTATTCAATAATACTTATAATAATCTATTTTGTATTTCACCATAATGTCACTTGCAGACACCCAATAAATCATAAGGAAAAAATATATTTGTTTCATTTATCCAGACGATGGCATGTTTAATCCGAATCCCATTGATTATGAGCATATTCTACAATTTGTAAGTAAATACTGTCAAAATTGATTAAATACCTTTTTGCACTCTGGTCCGTTACCGTTCGGTTCATCCATTAAGCGTAGTCACTCTAACCTAAAGTACAATTCATTAATTCCTTAATATATCAGTGTAAATGAGACTAGGATAAAATAATATTACCTCGAAAACAGGTGCAAACATTAGCCATGTAATTGGAGGTTAGGAAAAAAAAACAAAATCATTTATTTAATATTTGAATATTTGGTGTTGCCATCGCTTAAAATATTTTTTGTTGGATATTAATAACTACTTTGATATTGTTTTATGTAGATTCAATCGAATACGGATATATTTAATGAATTTAAATATGTCGTAGAGCAGGGATCTCCAAACTTTTTTGCCTAATTAATTAATAACACAAATTAATTAATTTACCCTTAGTGAAATATTAGAGGAACTGTCATAGACTGATGATAATCTCGAAAAAAAAGAAACTAATGAAAATCAGTCGATGCTCAATGATTATTGCAAGTGTTTTTCAATATTTTAATACTAATATATCAGTTTCTTAATCATTAATTAGCTACATACGAGGAATAAATTGTACAGGTTTTTCATTAAAAATTTAACCTTTTGCAAATCAAATTAAACATTTTAAAAATTTAGTTAAACCTGTATGACAAATGATAAATCAACTTATTTCGAAATTAAAATTAATCAACCATTGTTTAACGGTAAATTAATATAATAAACATATATTGTGGTTACTATTCATTGAATAACACAGACATATACAAACACCTAACCGGATTAAACCCGAATGATTCCCGAATGATAACCGAATGATTCATTCACGAGTCATTATGCAGACGATTTTCCTCATCACATTCTAAATGTATACAAAGTTAAAAGAACGTGTAAAGAATGAGACTGTACTCCAACTTCCACAAAGAGTAAGATCTTCTGGTTACCGTTAGGGGCGCGCCGTTCATATGGCCAGATTGTGCGGCGCACACAGGCGCCAGAAGTTTATATTTATTAAATTTTCCCAAGAGGGAAAATTTAATAAATATTATTTTTCATAAAGTCGGCGCGCCACTGGTTGCTATTAAATTGAATATATCGTAAACATCATTCGTGGACCAACGTATCGTCTTCTGCAGACCACCGTGGAAGAAAAAATAAAGGCAAAAGCTGTCGTCGCTTTTTAATATTCGCAAGTGGACCGGTTTGGGAGGTCCAGCATTGTTCAAGCTCGTCGAATACGAAGGAAAATATAGAAACGCGCCAGAATTTAGTAGATCGCATAGGTCTGATAACGGATAAGGCATTTGAAGAAGAATTCTTAGTGGATCCAGTACTACTACAGTACTTCAACTTCAAGTCATCGATATGATACATTCAAAGCAAAGGTGAAAGTATTCCATAAAAAAATCTTTTATGATTGAATAGACTGCCATTTTTTGCTGATCTTTCAATTGTAAATTTGCAATCATCAACAGTAAAAATATATTGATGTTGGCGTATTTTTTCAATAAAAGAATTCAAACCGTCCAGTCGACAATGGGCAGTAGCGCCCTCAGCTATTTGCAACATCGTAGTAAATTTCATTTACACGAAAGAGAAGGAGGGCCACGCCTCTTAGCTAGTCAGTGTTGTGGCCGCAGTTGCTTGAGACGGGCATTGCGGTCAACGGTTGCCGTTAAAAATTCGTTGAGATCCGGTTTTCTGAATGATACACCTGCAGCCTTCGCTCCGGATCCAGGTAGGACGTTCAACACACTCGACTCCCGTCGATGGCGCCTCTTTATAAAAAGCACTCACAACAGCCGAATCAAACAAAACGCTGATGTTAAATATAAATTATCGAATTAATACTTCTTGTACGCTTGTTTGAATACGCGAGTCATCAGAATTTCACTCACGCTGTTATTTACATATATCTTCGGCAGCAATATTTATATCCAATGGCGTCCCTGGATCTTGTATCAGCACATTTGAATAAACAACTTTTTTATTCTAAACAATAGTATCAGAAATATTTTTATTACAATGCTAATTAGAAAGCAATTTCTATGACACGCTTAATTTCTTAATCTTCTATGTGGAATTAAATACATTTGACGGTCTGCTCGCATGTTCCCCTCTATCGAATGTCTCCTCTATCGCCTCTGTTTTGATACAGTTGACATCATCGAAGTAATATGGTTGTGTCACCGCTCAGGGCTCGAAAGAGGTCATCATGTTATTACAACACACATAGGTTAATTTAGTTCGTTACCGGTTACATATTTGCCTTAATACAATTAATGTTTATAAACTCGCGTATTGTTATCGTGTGTGCTTAACGCATGAGGTATTCCAAAGCTAAATAGTAGACCATGCCCAATAGCAGGGGTGGGAAACCTAGTCATCGATGGTGCATATGGCCAGTAGCGCTTATCTGTGTGCAGAATTGGCGCCCCTGTAAGTCTGATGTGCTTGAAAAGACGCTATATTGTTATATACTATTAACTACTAATACTAATGTTGATTTTAAGATATTTAATTCATTTTAACCAAGCCGGGATCCCAAGTTTTTTCATTATCTCCAATAATAAAAATCCTACATGTCCCATACTTTTTGTATTTGTCTAAAAAAGTATAAAGAATAAATATAAATATAAAAATAAAAAATATAAATACTAGATATGAACGAAAAAAAACATCGCGCATTGGAGAATCCGATCCGGGAGCGGGCCGTCGATCTGTGTGCACGTCACCTATGCGTCGCATTAATTAGTAAAAAAAATCAAAAGTAGATAGATGTTTTTGAATTCTCTACTAATATATATCATGAATAACTATTTTTATTCATAGAATAATCCATTTTTTTTAAATGTCAAGGTATTGTCAAAGATTTTATCAATTGTTGACTTTTGGGGTCTATTTTCATACATTCATTTCATACAAAATAGACCCCCATCGGCCAGCGGCGTTAGTTTCGAGTCGTCGTGACGGATCGGTTAATAAATTATTATTATATATTTTACATTTTTCCTTCTTGGCGCCTGTGTGCGCCGCACAATCTAGCCATATGGACAGCGCTCCCCTACATGTGGCCTTTCTATGTATTAGAATTTAAAAAAAATACTAGAATATAATTCGTGTGTATGGCGTATATTGAATAACGAAGGATTTCTAACTCCATACCATGGTAAGTTTCTGTAACTGCAAAGGCTATTAACCATTATCGTGTACGACTGATCGCTAAAAACTCTTATTTTTCACATAATGACAATTTAGCCAAGTCAAAAATAATACAAATTTTGGATCATAGATTCTCAACAGCCATCCCCTGGAAAATACGTGAAGATTGCGTTGAAATTGTCATTTGTGGTATTTAAAATATTTTTACTTACGTTTCTTTGGTGATATTTTCAGTTTTTAGTCAAAGATTAAAATTTTATGTTTTTGGAAACGCACCCGCATAAACCGATTAATCATTTGTTTTGCCAAATAATATTTCCTCTCGTAACTAGTCAAAGTTGGTTTGATCATGATGCAGCCCCATAAAATTCATAACGGTTTTATAGAGTATTTTGAACACTAGTAAATGGATTCTTCAAAACCCCCCGACTATTTTACGATATTATTTGAAAATGAAGACATGTTAGTGGGATTAGATTTGATGGGAAATCCAAATATCGGTCTTATTTTGAGTTTTTCTACTAATTAATGGGACGCAAAAGTAACGTGGGCACAGAGCGCAGCTCCCGGATCTATTTCTAACCTAGCACAGCACGATATTTTTTCTCGCTCATACTTGCACATGCGGCAATGTTTTTTCTCGCTCATATCCGGTACGGAGCGATAAAAAACATCCCACCCGTCTTATTGTAAAACAATATTGCTGTTTTTATCTTTTTTTCGCAATTGCGGACAATAAAGATTAATGATTGGGACATATAAGATTTATATTGAAAGAGATTGAAAGAGAAAATCAAAAACTTACGAGTCCCAAATAGACCCCATCGGCACGGCTAGGTTAATAAATTAGAGTTATAGCTAATTATTCGCGTACAATTATTTAAATTTATCCAGCGATTAAAAAATCCGCATATTTTTAGGTCAAACCTCGTACAGTTTATATATTGATTGAGCTTTAAATAGATGAATACCTGTGACTTCACCCGAACAATGCTTGGAATTTTCTTGTCTAATCTAAATCAAGAAGGTCACAATTGCCTTCAAACTTACACTAAGATCATAATTATATAAGTTTCTCATTCTTCCTATGTCAACTTAAAATCTCTCTAAATAATATTATTAATTAATTATATATACTTTTCAGTAATATGCCGGAAGAAATAAAAACGCTGATCAACACCAAAGAAGACGATGATAAGAACAAACGTTCAACGCCGACGCCTCGTCTACGATCTCTGATCAAGAGGAAAAATGCTCTTGCCAAAATTACATTGTTAGACGATTCAATACTCGATGTATACGTCGACGTAAGTATAACTTTAAATTATATATATTTTATTATGTTAATAATCGTTATGAAATTTTATTCATGCAGAGAAAAGCGCTGGGACAAGATTTGCTCGATAAGATATGCGAAACGCTAAACATATTGGAGAAGGATTATTTCGGGCTCGCTTACGACGATAAGAGCGACAAACAAGTTTGGATGGACCCGAACAAATGCATTGCAAAATTTTTGAAAAGTAAATTGCATCGTCCAATCGATTATTATTAATTATTCGTTATTATTAGATGTAAAACATTTTTTGTTGACACAGACGATCCATGGAAATTGTATTTTCGTATAAAATTTTATCCCCCGGAGCCCGCTAGTCTGCAAGAAGACTTGACACGCTACCAGCTCTGTCTTCAGATACGAAGCGATTTACTCACGACTAAATTACCATGCAGTTTCATCACGTACAGTCTGCTCGGAAGTTATTTGGTATGCAAACAATGTTTGCGTAATGTGATATAATCAAAATAAAACGTGATTATACGTTGTAGGTCCAATCTGAGCTCGGCGATTATGACGATACCGAAATGGGACCTGATTATTTAAAAAATATTAAACTCTCGCCGAATCAAACGTCGGCGTTGGAAGAAAAAGTAATGGAATTACATAAAACGCACAAGTAAGTAAATGATTTTTACATATTATTTAAATAATCAATATAATTTATTAATAAATTGTATTCAGAGGTCAGACGCCCGCCGAAGCCGAAATGAATTATTTAGAAAACGCTAAAAAATTACCGTTGTACGGTGTTGATTTACATTCTGCGACGGATTCCGAGGGTGTCGATATAGAGCTCAGCGTTTGTTCGTCCGGTTTAATAATCTATAGAGAAAAGTAAGAAAATTTCAATATACAGTGAAACCCCGATTTTACGTTTAGTACATTTAGTACCAGCTTTTACGTTTCTTATTTACCGTAATTTACGTTTGACATATTTAAAATTCAAATTAATTTATAAACATATTTAATTGAATGTGCGACCATTTAAAATGTTTAAAATTAAGATTAGAGAGCAGAAGTCTAGTAAAAACATTATTATTAAAATTGGAGCGACGAGAAAATCCAAAATATTTTAAGGTATCTATTTTAGAACCAATGCATTACACTGTTAAGGCATGGATGACACTTACATAATTAGATGACCTCGACATTAACGTGATGACATCTGAAGTTATGAATATCGATGATAAAATGGACAGTCACATCCACGTAAAACATATTCGACGAAGAATTATCCGGTGAAGTAGAGGTAAACTTAATATCCATACAATTCCAACAAAAGAAGATGCTATGAGGCATATTGAGGGGCTTAAAAGCTACTTTACCATCATTGAATACATATAAGACTAAACTTTATTATCGATTTATATCAATAAGATCGAAAGAGCTGTAAACCAGCATAAAAATATGTTTTTTAAGACCCAGAAAATACGTTTTCCCTCTAATTAAGCATTTTTTTATTGGTCCCTTCAATAACGTAAAAACGGGGTTTCACTGTATATCATAAATAGCATAAATAAGTAGTGATAATCACCGTAAATACGTTTTAGATTGAAAATCAATCGATTTGCATGGCCGAAAATATTAAAAATAAGTTTTAAACGACGCAATTTTTATATTAAAATACGGCCCGGCTTATACGAACAGTTCGAGGCGACAGTCAGCTTTAAATTAGCTGATCGTCATGCAGCTAAAAAATTATGGAAGGTTTGCGTCGAACAACACACATTCTTCAGGTAATTCATTTATTTAATTAATATTCAATTGTTATATCTTAATTATGTTCATAATATATATTTTAAATGTAGGATGATGACACCGGCGCCCGTGAAGAAATCTGTTGTTCTTCCACGTTTCGGTTCACGGTTCCGATATTCAGGTCGGACGCTATACGAATGCAAGAACGATACGATCGATAGAATAGCTCCACAATTTCAACGCACCCTCAGCGGATCGCACATCAATATAAAAGCAAAAGACGGTAATTATACTCGCAACGAATTCATGTTTATAAATAGTATAATATTTAACATGAAGTACTATCTTCAGATAAGCACGATAATAAAGCTTCAAAGCGACACACGTTGCCGCATTCGCCGGAATATTTATCTGACGTAGACGCTGCGAAACCAAAGATTAGCACAGTTAAAGATAAGAAAAACAATAAAGTATGTCACGTTTTAAATGTTTTATCATATTAACGCATGTTTATTAACAATATTAATATTTTTTTTTGGCAGAAATCTAAAGATGAAAATGTTAAGGAGTCGGCGGTTATATAGATTAAGGAAATTATAGAAGAAATGTGACATTTGTATTGTCTGTTTATTTTTTATGTTCATTTATAGCAAAGTCGTTATATAATCATTTTAAATAAATTAATGGGACTGTGGAAAAATCTATGATAATAACGATCAAAACCTGTTTTTGAAGAGACTGACAAAAAAAACCTAAAAACGAGGAAAAGTAGATTGTAAATAATCAAAAACAATGAATGAAAAATTATTTTTTATTAAGAAAATCATAATTGGATTTATCGAGTTAACTAATTAATCCTTCTTCATTATATCTTTATTGGATAAGGTCCCGTGAATATGAAATATTATTTTGCAAGGGTTCATCAGAAATTTCCAAGAAGTTCCCATCCATTTAAGGTATTGTGCTCAAAATAACTCAGATCTTGCCTCCCTGCTCCTTGTCGATCCCAGCTTTCCCAAAAAAATCAGTTGGGACTGTAGAGATTGTACGTAAATAGCAGTAACGCATGAATTCCGGATCCGTAAGAATGGGATTTCACTGTAATTCAATTCCTACGTATTTTCCAGTTCGTGTTGATTTAAAATCGGTACAAATGTGTTTTTTTTTTTCAAAGAGACAAATAAATTGGATTTTGGAGTTGTTATCCCAGCATTTATCTTTTAACAATCTATTGAGTTTTGTGACGTGTCAGTATCGGACGTGGCCGCAAGTGAGGTTGGGTGCAATCATTATTTTATTATTTATTATTTACGTGGCCTTATAACCCTGAGGCGGGTCTTTGCCACCTGAAGGACACCTCCGTCTCAGTCATGATGTCATGACTGTAGACGGACGTTCTCCAGGTTATCTTGGCTCTTCGAATACGGGTCAGGTCGCCAGCCAGAGCCCGGGAGCCGAGCTGTCACGCACGGATTGTAACAATAATAATCAGATGAGGTTAGGACCAATTAGTATTTAATTCACGGTCTGATCGGGTGCTCCTCATAGCTCCGTAGAATTTACGAAACTACGATTGTGTCCAACCGACATCGCCACTACGTCTAATACCGGCACGCAACAACACTCGATTCCTCATCATGATTCCCTAAATTCAAGGTAATTATGAGAAGCCCAAGTCGTTATCCGTGCTGATTCGATGACGTGTGTGCTACCGGAGGTGTCAATAGCATCCGATCAGACCTCACTTTTGTATCCAGAATGAAGTTCCATCCCTTGCCATCCACACACAACGACCAGCTCGGGATCGGTTCAATCGGTGCAACAAATGCAATCTTTTTCTTGAAACGATTTTAAAAATTTAAATTGTTTAATGAACGGGAGATAGATGAGAGAACGTAGCCTTGCACAGCTCTCCGAAAGTTGATGTGAGGCGAGCAAATGCTCTGTAGCAAATTACATTGCTGTCCACGTGTCCAATCGGATAGCGTGGAATAGGTTGTGACGTGCAATGTCCTGGTGTGGACAGGATCACAGAACGCGACTGTAGTCTTGATTAACAGTGCGGAGATGCTACTAGGTTAAACTCTTCAAACTTGGCCTTAAAATTTTGGATCAGACCTTAAAACAAATAGGATCGGCCCTACCCACGTCAGATTATTATTGTCACAATCAGCTCTCGGGCTCATGGATGGCAACCTGGTTCATATTTGCAGACCCTAGATCATCTGGAGGACAACAATCACAGCCTTTGTTGAATCGATGCGTCTGAGCTGGAGCTAGGAGGGTGGATGGAAGAAGCTCAGGACCGGTGGAGATCACGTAGGGTCCTGGCTTCATATTTCGTGCTTAGAATACTTCTTGCGCAGGTGATTTTTTGGACTAAAGCATTTTTACATAGTGTTGCTGTCAAACTGCTCCCTGTTCTCGGCGAACATGATCATGAGCTTTTCTGTTTTTTAATCTTTACTTCCAACGAATTTTCGAAACCTGAACCGTTTCTGGCCGCATTTTACGGCCGAAGATTTCATTTCTTCTCTTTTTTTGTAAGGGTTCGCGCCCATACTTCATACAGAAAGACGGAGAACACAACATCTGATAAAACTCATTTTCAGAGCACGGTTTTAACCTTCTAAATTTTTCTAACCACGTGGTTAGGAATGTTAAAAAAATCAGAAACAATAGTAGACGACAGACATGAGCCCGGCTTTGAGCTGTCGTGCAGATTGTAACAACTCACCTCGTAAAATCCCGTTTTTATGTGAATAATCTACATGAATAAATAATTATAATAGAAATAGCATTGGAGATTTGTAGATTGTAAGCTAATTGTATAAAAAGTACACCGAGAATTATATATAAATGAATAAAATGTTATATAAAATGTTGTGGCCATTTTTATGAATAAATAGATATATATTTTTTTTAAATAAAATTGAGATTTATTTGTAGTCTGCTGAGATAATTAAAAAAAAATAAAAAGACCGTTTACTGGAATATATTGAAGAGTATATTTACTTTTCTATTTCACACTTTGATAAAATTAGATACATATTTACAAGAATCACTGACATAAATATACACAAACATATGGTTAACATACACACAAATACAGTTTCAAATGTATACACTTAAAATTGAAAGCCCTCAAAAATTATACGCACAAGAGCCTCGCATCATCATCATCATCAATATATCACAGACTATCATTTAAAAAAAAAACAACTCGAGATCCGACATAGAATTAGAACGATGACACATTTACGTCGGACAACTCGGTGCTTTACATAAGGTACAAAGTATTGGATTATTTGAGAAGAATCTTGCATAAGAATAACTTCAAAATTTAACTCAAATAAATTATGGAAAACAAATATTATAAATTAGCGCTCAACGTGAGGTGTACAGAAATTACATTATCACTGCCCCGCCCATTAATACGTTCTATTTGTGAATATCGTTTTACGTCGGATTTGTGAGGAGTTAATAATAATTATAAATAACACACGGTTCAATCGAATCACGAATATTCAATCACATATTTAAATAATGGATACATAAATTTAACTAAGAGATCTGTTTTTTTTTTTGTTGCAAATCACAGCAGACGCGAAAAACTCTTCACATTCTCGTTCGTCGTCTATTGTACTAACTATGAAACATTTTTCAGCGACAATTGAGTTAAAAACGGTTAAACAATAATAAAAAAAAGTAACGTCGGATCGGTTGGTTACGCCGCAAAGTCACATCGACGACGGATACCACAGTAAACGTTGCAAAAAATTCATCGCGCTCTCGTCAAATACGTTACGACGATGTCACAAATTTACAATCAAATGTTTTATCGGCTATTATCTAAACACACACATACCGAATAATTAACTTAAGTTATATTTAACTATATTTTTGGTGGTTTATTCATTAAAATTAAAACTTAAATAATGTTATATATACAGATCTTTAAATTAACAAATATACTTTAGATTTGCGGTGTATCAAAAAAAAATAAAATTACCTGACAAACGCCACATCCTAATTGACATTCTTACTCCTCTCGATTCAATCGATACAAATTAAAAAAGTGCAAAATATAAGTACAATACTGTATGCGACGCGGTTATAAACTATACAACTACAAAATGTTTACAACCGTATCGTGGGTCAAACTCGTTAATCCCGATGCGATAATAAAAGGATAATATGGATAATGCAAAAAAATAATATATAATAAAACGTACACGGGTAAAACGCGTTTGACCGATGATATGATGCTTCACAATCATTAATGATTTCTTTAATCTTAACGCTAAGTATACAGAATACATTATTTATATTATTCAACATACGAAAAAATAATTCTACGATAATGCTGATTGAATTTATTAATAAATATTGTGTCCACCGTCCTCTATGAAAATAGATTAAATATAACAATCATCAGATACTCCTACACATTACAGTTAATATAGATAATAATATTTGGCCTACTGAGAGATTTTGGCAAATATGAAATGTGATTATCTCCGTTCAATATTTTCCTACATCTTCCTTATAATTATTTAAGACAAAACAACTCGCCTCATACGTTTACCGTATCTTAAGTTAAAAATATATTCGGGGACCAAAAAGTAATCAAAATTCCTTCGATGAGCTCATTCAATTAGTTTGTGTCGAGACATGCAAGTTTTATTATTACGTTAAAGCCATGGTTGTAAATTTTATTTTTTGGTTTGGTTTTGGTTAAAATTTTTGTTCTACCAAGAGGGAAAGACGTCAAGGTCAACACTAGAAGAAGCACACTTACGTTATTGTATACTATTTTTATTCGAACAAGGAATGAAACAAAATGTGAAAAAATTACCGATACTTACGGGAATATTCTAAAACTAAACAAGTGTCATCAGTGGTTTAACCCTTTATAGGGCAAACTAATTATTTTGCATTTTTTATTGTTATTGACAATACTTATTGTCATTAATAAGTAATAAATTAACCAAAGAACTTTTTCGACACCATATTACGGTACTAAGGTTGACATTTCTATGAGCGCTCATGGAAATATAGACCTTAAAGCGACTGGTTAATATATTAACCAATTTCAGCCTTTGCCCTATAAAGGGTTAAAAAGTTTAAAAATGGAAATAGGAATCTTAATGATATTGCACGATAAGGACGACCCCAAAAATTATATGATGATATCCCAAAGGCGATGGTGGATTCAGATCCTCGTCAAACAGTTGAGGAATTGTCATTGAAGATTGGCTGCCTATGATCAGGATCATCTTCGTCGCATAGGAAAATTGTACGGGTAAGGAATTTGGGTTTCTCATGAATTGACGGAGACACGCTCGATCAACGGCGTACTATCTGCGAGTCTCTTTGTCTTGGTATGAAGCCAATCCGTTTTTGAGGTGAATTGTAACTAGAGATGAGAAGTGGGTGCTATACAATAATCCTGTACGAAAAAAACAATAGATTTCTTCCGGAGAAGTACCTGTTCCGACCCTTCGCCCTTCAATGACAATAAAGAAGAGGTCCTTGTTTGTGTGTGGTGGGATTTTTCTGGAATTATACTCCACAAATTGCTCGAACCCGGTCAGACCGTTACAGCGACAGTGTATTGTGAACAACTCAAGTGAATGAAACAAAGAGCTCATAAAAAAACGATCTGTTTTAGTCAATAATAAAAAAAGGATCCTTCAACACGATAACGCTCGCGCTGCAAAATAACACAGGCAAAAATAAGGGAGCTTGGATTGAAACTTTTAACACGTCCACCTTATTCACCGGATCTCGCGCCATTGGATTACCACATTTTCAGATCGTTTGAGCATACATTAAGAGATAAAAAAAATAATAATGTTGGAGTGGTGAAACCGCACTTGGAAAAGTTTGTCAATGAAAAATCAAAGGACTTTTTTAAAAAGGAAATCAAACATATGCCCTTTACGCTGGCAAAAAGTGTTGGAAAATGACGTAAATTATTTTGATTACTTTTCGGTCCCCCCTAGCATACAACGCTCGGATCAATCGATCACATTGAATGCAAACGTGTAAATAATCTTGCGAGTAAAAGCAAAAGTTTTAAAATTTAGGCCTCTAGTAAATATCACATAATCGTTTATTTTAAATCTTGATGTGCGAATATTGCATTATATAGTGATGTTATAAATTACGCTTACACTAGATTTAAAACAGCTAGCCAACGACGTTAACAAGTACATATCTCTAAATATTGACATATTCTTCCCGAAACAAAAATGACTTATTTTGATATAAACTCTGAATCGTTATAATATATATAATCAGTATATCTAATTTCAAAATACTTACAGGTATGATCACTATTCATACTCTCGAAAAACCCTAGCCTAAAAATTGCGATCTATCAAAATACTGATTAGGAAGAAGACTGTTGAATGAATAAATCAAAGTATGATCACCAACTAGGTATTAAAAACCAATAATAAATGTATATAAATAATAATAATAATAATAGGATAGTAAAAGATACGAGTTCATCATTCAAACAAATGATTAATTAAACTATGGAATTATCCCACGTTCGTCAAGTATCAACATGCCACATATTGCCATAAGTGACGATAACATTAGATCACAACCGCGCTTTTAAATTGCTCAGGGTATCTGCGATTTAGTATTCATCTCGACGGTTACGGATTTACTGATGGTGTCCAGTTGTCCCCCGGAAACGCCGCTGACGATATTGATGCCGGAAACCTTTGCGCGTTGATACGCCGTCACTGTGTTGACGCCGAGGAATCTGCAAATTTGATATAATGACCGTATTAGTATTTCATTTATTTATTTGACTACGATGGATGGATGTCATAAAAGAAAGTGCAAAGCGCCACTCATTCATAAATGATAAAGGTTCTAAAGATGCAAGAGGAATGAGTCTCTCACACTTACATTGTCAGTGTCATAAAGAATTCCCGGAATTCATAGTTTTCATCGGAGGATTAACCTATCCGAGTACTTGCTCAGTTGCGGTTAACTAACATTATCGTAACAATACATACCTACAAGCCATGACAATGGTTATTATTGGGATGGTATATTATCTTAACTCACTTGACACAAACGTAGACGATGAGCAAGGCGACACCTGCACTCAGCACACGTACAATGGGACTCTCGAATAGCTGAATGACGATCCACGCTGCGGTCACGCCAACGGCCATGCACGTCACGAGGACGCAAGTGTGCAACCATTGTTGTGGAGTAAAAGCTCTCTCCCATCTTACCCTGAAAACGATTTAAATAAATTTTACAATAACATAATCGTATATATCCACAAAACACTTGTCCTATAAAATAGGGTATTCAATAAATTAAAGGCAGAGGGAATACGAGCTTCAACCAATGCGGAAGCTATACTGGACTCCTTATTAGAGTCATGGGCAGACGCAAGTCCTGACTGAAGACATAAATTTCTATGGGATAATCTCAAAGTTGAACAATCCGCTTCATCCATACTTTTGTACCTAGGATAAAGCTGTCAGATCGGTCTAACATAGTTCCATCCCTTGCCCCAGTGTGGATGACACTGGGGCATATACCAACTTGGGGCAAGAGGTAAAGTAGCTTTGCAAAACTCTCCAAAAGTAGATGCAAAACGGACTTGCGAGAAAATTATATTGCTGACCAGATCCATTGGGGAAATACCGCATCAGACAGCATGGAATAGGTCATGATGCGCAACGTACAGGTGAGGACAGGACCACAGAACACTACATCCATAATCACAGACCACTGTAGATAGCTCACGCTAAGTCAACAATTCTACACGTTTTTTAAGGTTTAAATTTCATGTCTTTATATAAAAATATGCAAGCAAAAGTACATGATTTAGCTAAACAGGTTTTTAACTATATATGTCATCATTAACCCTTTCATTGCAGCGCCCTAGACATTCATGGGCACACGAATCATGTCTAGCACACATTAACGCAACTTTAACTTGTGGTTACAAATAAACTAGAGAGAATGAAGTGTTGGTTCTTGCTTTAAAAATCAGTTGAGAAACACTGCTAATTATAAATTAATACCTAATCGCAAGAGGGTTAAAGAAAACAATAAAAAATATAATTGAAACATGCTGCTATATTTTTATAGTCAAGTCAGGAGCGCCGCGGAACACGTCAACAGATGAAAGAATATATCCTAGTTCACGCTTTACAAATTTTCCTGATAGGAAAATGGTATATTACAGTGATAAAATTGTGTAAACAAATCACTTCACCACAGCAAAAGGTTTAAGATCAAAACTTGTCCCTCAGAGACAATGGTGCAATATTTATGATGCGAAGGAAATTTTATACGGCACTCGATATGTGAAATTAGAATAAGACCTCTTACGTTTTGTTCAAAAGGTTAAATGAATTCAATTAGTGTTTGTGCCCAAGGAACTGTGGACTTTATTATTGTAAATAATAACAAATTAATACAATTTTCTTAACAAAAATCAAAACAAAAATCTGCATTATCTGGTATTTTCAATGAAGTGAAAACTAAAGGCGATCATATATTTATTTTGCATAATATGATATTCAAGGCTAAATAAATTAGCATTACCCTGTTAAATAAAGCTATTGAATTGTATATAACTATTAAATTGCTAAATCCTGTTTTGAAAGTCAAAGAGCATAAATGACAGTGGCCATTAGAAATTAGATAAATCCAGCATTAATATAAACAATACTCACTTGGTAGTTTTTTCCACTTCGTACGGACTGTTGCAGACTTTGCATCGTAACTCGTCGGCATTCGATGAACTCTGTGATAAATAAATATATAAATAAATATAAATAAATAAATATAAATATAACAACACCTTATGATAATTGTGATGTAACTTATTTATCGGATACGTACCTCAACGAGCCACCGTCGTAAGCAATCATGATGGACGCTGCTGACATCGCCCGTGCATCGACACGGTTGAATGAGCGGCTCGGCGCGATCCGAATCGTAGCATATCCAACAGTCGCGGATACCTAAACTACTGCAGCTACCGACGAGATCTTCTTCGTCCTGCGATCAAACAATATAATTAATAAACTCGATCCGACTCGTGAAAACGACGGAATACAATCTGAATACCTTTTCGAGGGAGGTCGCCGGAGTTGCATCTGTGTCTTGGGGCTGCTGCTGAGACAACAAACGACGCGGGTTCAATATCCAAAGCTGTTCAGGCGCCATGCAGTTCCACAATACACAAGGAAACCATAACGCCACCCCGATTTCTACGACACGGAACACGACATCGTGCCAATTGCGCGAATTGACCGGCACCCTGCATTACAAAAGTCATCATTAGTCATCTATAAATCGTTGATATTAAAAAATATATATGTATAACGTACTTAGTCTTCCAAAATTCGCTCAACGTTTCCGAGAAGAGAAATCCGACAATCGTAATCAGCATAAACGCTTGACTCAAAAGTCCGACGCGAGATTGATGGAGCTGCGAAGTATTTACGCCAGTTGTTCCGCCAAATACACGCACTCCCTAATAAAAAATATAAATAATAATCATCATCATCATCATTTGCTAGTCACAAGACACTTACTCGCTGAGCTTATGGGGCTTACCAGACTTTCGAATGGTAGTCGAGGTAGTTTTCCATACCGCAGGGACCCAAGACGTCTTGGTATGCCTTTTTATTGCAAAAAGTTTTCCCTCTCTTGGCCATTACTACCACACTGCTAGCAGTGAAAGATTTAAAGGGACGCTTTGATGCTGGAGCATCAGGCCCCCGAAGATTTCATTATTTTAAAGAATTTAGTTTCGTTTTCTTTTTTGGGCACTTTTAAACATTGATTTATTCGTCTTCATTCTTTGACCACTAACAACCCCCACCCTCCCCAATTATATTCTATTAGGGGCCCCTGAAATGTAATTAACATCGGGGCCCAAAAAGTCACCATCCACCACTGACTGTTGGTATCGGATTTTACCTTCCCGACTGTGTTCAGCCAAGAAAGAGAGGGTTTGCCTCGGTATTCACGTGCAAGTGATTATTGACCATGTCGTACAATAGCAATCCTTTTATTATGGGAAAAACTTCTCCAAAGAAAGGGTCCTAGAAAGAAGGAATAGGAGTGATAGTATCAAGACTAAATCCATTTATCGGTCAACATTTTAGGGTTTTCCTTCCCAGGGCATACTGGTTCGGTGGTGAGAAATCCGTAAGAGAAATGCACATAGGTTGATTTGGTATTTTAGTTGATTTTTATTGGTTTGGTTTATTAGCAAATGGTTGCTATGTATTGATTACGCTCGAGATGATGTACGAAGTGATAATATTACCTGTTTTGTGACAAGCGTATCGTGTGCTTCTCCTCCGTCTCCCGGTTTAACATCATCGTCGAGATCTTTCGAACAGCACGGTTTAGCCAATTCTTCTAAATCTTCATTACCGGTGTTGCTTTTCGTCGATTTTCCTTGGCGGCGTCTTCCTTTGTTTTGGGTTACAATTGTAGTGACTGTCGTTTCCGTCAAAAATCCACCACGTACCTTAATATATTCAAAATTGATAAATAAATCCATTTATTTTAAATGTCAACGACTTATTCGAGTAAGGATTGCAAACGGCGATGTTAAATAATTTATTCGTAAAGTTTAGGCGGATCGTATAATTAATGGAGACGTTTTATTTATACACTATTCTTTCCTTACTATGTATAGAGTCGACGACGTATACGTACGATATTAACATTCAAAGCTCACCTTAAAGAAAACTTCAACGCCGTATATGAGGAAAAATATCACCACTATAAACAGCAGTACGGCATAGCATCCGTTGAATACGTGCGTGTAAAAGCTCTGAAAATGAGTGCATTACTGATTATAAAATCGACGCAAATCAAACAAATAAATCATATCTAGTGAAGACCAACGTCCAAGTAAACACTGGTAATGTTGCTTTATCTTTCGTTCCGTTAAAAATAAACACTTGAACTAACCTTTCGCTCCGTTGTTGTGTCTGCAAATTGTGTGGTGACGACTTCGGCCGCCAGCAACGAATACACAATAATATTAAACGTGACAAAGCCGAGGAAGGACTTGGACAAAAACTGGGGTCTCTCCCATCTGATGTCGCGTAGATGGAACACCTGCAGCAATAAAAAATATTCACACTTTTATTAAATATTCTCGAATTTTGGCAAATAAAAATATTATAAAAAAATAACATACTATTATTTTGTCAATCACTAAATTTATAATTAACCATATTAAAATAAATTTACATTACTGGTTTAAAAATCGTTTATATTTTATTGATTTTTTCGCTCCACACAAACGAATGAGAAAAATATGATTATTTATTGATCTTGATCGGAGTTGATTTCGTTGTTTGCGCGGACGATTTTAGCAACGGATGGATCAGATGTCGACGATCGACTAACCCGAAATCGATGAACAAATAATTAAGTTTTGAACTGCGCGCGATCGCAAACCAGCGGCTTGAGTGCGAAATGTATGTTATTTCGAGCTGGGAAAATAATGCGTCTCAAAAATAACATCCGACGAGAATAACAACATATGTGTTCTTCTTAGCTGTTATCGCGCAGTTCCGATAATAAAATTATATAACGTAAAAAGTTAATAATATAAGAAAATAATTGCGACGGATTTACATGGATGCTTATGATGCCGGAGCATTAGGCCCCCGACAATTGGGGGCCCTAAAGAGGCCCCCGATCATTGGGGCCCCAAAGACGCCCCCAAGACCTTTCTCATTATTTTATAAAATTCATTTTTCTTTTTTTTACGATGGATTAAAAAAAGAATGTCACCAAATAAGAGATTATTTTAAATGAACCATATTTTAAAATAAAAAAGAATGTTTAGCTTTCTTTAAATTAACATTTATAAAAAATAAATACAGATGAGAGACTGAATTATTTGTTCATTAATTCTATAGAAAATGACATAGGCAGATCAATAACTTATGTTGAAACAATTAGAGAATATGCCAGGCTCAAATGTTATCATCATCATCATTTGCCAGCCACAAGGCACTCACTCGCTGAGGGCAGTCGAGGCCAAAGGAACCTGAGTCTCACACGTGACGTGAGGGCTCCCCTTTCGTGTCCATACCGCGGGGCCCAAGCCGTCTTGGAATGCAGTTTTTTGTAAAGAGTTTCCCTCTCTTGGCCATCGCTGGCATTGGACGTACATATCCTACTCTGTTGGTATCGAATTTTACCCTCCCGACTGCGTCCAGGAAAGTGGGTGGGGATTTGCCTCGGTATTAGCTTTCCTCTTCGACGTTATCTGCTTATAACGAGTCACAAGTGATTGACCTTGTTGCGCAATAGCGATCCTTTCATCATGGGAAAAACCTCATCAATGAGGGGTCCTGTAGAAAGATTTATCGGTCAGATTTAACAGTTTAGATTTTTCCTTCCCAGAGTATACTGGTTCTGTGGTGAGAAATTCGTTAGACACCAAATTAATACATCATTAACTATTATTACTGCTTTTAACGAGTCATAAGTGACAAATAACAAGCGACCACACACATACATCTGCCTATAACTAAAAAAAGAATGTCACCTACTCAGAGAATATATGAAATTAACCATAAATTCAAATAAAAAAAGTGTAGCTTTCTCTAATCTCTATAAAAAATAAATACCGATCGACTCTGAGGGAAGAGAGACTGAACTATTTGTTTATTCATGCATTAATTTCATACAAAATAGACCTCATAGCCATAGCCGTTGGTTTCGAGCCGCCGTGACGGATCGGTTAATATAGAATCATTAACGGAGATAAAGGCCATACCAAAAATTTGAGCTGGTATAAGCGTATAGTCAGCCCTTATATAGCGAAGAATTCAGGACCTCGTTATAGAATCCAAGGCACCCATACAAATTTGGGAAGAGGGCCTTGATCTTGAAAATTTACGTTCGACTGTCGAATTTGTTATAGAAAACTATGGTATAGCAGGGAGCGTTATAGGAGGGTTTACTGTAACTTTCATTGTTTGATATTTATGTTTGTTACTATAATCCGTCCTCATCCTCATTTATATACTACTAGGGGCCTCTGAAATATAATTAGCACCAAAAGTCATCGTAGCTACATTAAGCTACGATGCATCGGGGCCTTCGGCATACAGCCCCACATGCCTCAGGGGGCCCCCGATTTTTTCTAAAAATAATAAATATTTGTAACATAAAGATCGACAATATCTTCGAGAAGCTAATAAAAAAAGAAAAGAAGAAGCAATAAAAATTAAAAGGTTTGATATTGTTTTTCTTTCTTCCTTTTTCGACAAATGGATGTGACATATTGTAAATTGAGTAAAAAAAAAAGTGCGCGTAGTGAAAATTTTCTGAGGGGCCTCAAAATTGAATTGCGCCTGGGGCCTCTACGAGGAACACATATCATCTGTGGACCTACAGCCTAGAAATAACTCTCAGCTGTAATGGTTTCGTCAGGATTCAGGTAGAAGAACTATTTTATCTTGTTGAAGTCATGAAGCAATTTACCGTCAGAATGTAAACATGTAAACGCCTACATTCGAACACGGATATGACGAAAATGGCGCAGTACAAGCCGTATTCCGTAGGATGTTTGTCATTATCACTTAAAGGACGAGAGCGATCATCGCAATTGTCGAAATCCTCGTCTTCCAACACTTGCAATTTACTCTCATTATTTCAGAACATCATTTGAACGGTTTCCGCAAATATTTTCCTACTAACTTAATATGAAATAGTGCATCAGCCGATTGCAAAAGTTGACAAATCGACCTTTTATCAGTAAATAATTGTAAGATATGATGTCTGCAATTGACAACAAATTTATTATGAAACGGTTAATTATTTAATTTGTGAAATACAGCCAAATTTTAGCAAAAAAAAACGCCTTTTTATCAGACGCCGAGGGTTAACGACTACTGATGAAAATATAAAAAATAAAATAAACATAAGCCATGACCGTGGCGAGTGCGCGAGAACCGAGCGAGGATCACCTGGACTCGGAAAAGGGAAAACGAAAATTTTATTGCAATGCTAAGTTAGAATGTGGCCCTGGCCGATTGAAGTGAGATACCTCCGGAGGTCACGAACGGACACGGTGACAAGGAACTGTGACGGACCATTAACATTTTACTGATGGTCCACTCAGCTGGGTCGCATTTTCGTACGGCAACAGGTTTTGGATAATCCGCGACGACCGAAAAAGCTTCAATCGAGATCTGTGAAGAATAAGCGTGAGGTAGCTGCATATTTTTTTTAGATGCCGTCATTTTTAATTAATAATGCAAAATAAAAATTTGCAAGGGAGCAGAAATTAAATTATAAGCTGACGAAGGTCGTGTTTTTTGACGACAACATTCGTACCTTTCAAAACAATAAAATAAAAATTCAAAAAACACAATTGGGGGTCAGCTTAAATTTCCATATTTCATAAAAACAACAATATGAATTTTCATTAGCACGGACGCGACGTTTTTAATCGCTCCGCTCATGCGTCATATTGATTAGTAAAAAATCCAAAATATCGACCAAATTATGAAGCATATC
>JAGXCT010037078.1:45117-68734 GCA_022495035.1 Philopotamus ludificatus | reverse complement strand
CACGTCACGTGTGAGACTCAGGTTCCTTTGGCCTCGACTACCATACGAGAGTTTGATAAGGTCCATGCCTTCAGCGAGTGAGAGCCTTGTGGCTGGCAAATGATGATGATGATGATGATGATACATAAATGGTAAAAATAATAACTACACAGCATGTAAATTTAAATAGCTTTCTTTTAGTTCCGTATCGGTTTTATAAACACAGGCTGTAAGGGCGGTCAATTCAGCCAGCGCGCTTTAACAGTTCCAGCAACGGAAGTTACGGATTTGGAGTTAGAATTATATACATTTCTATAGAATTTAAAAGTAAGCTCAACGAAGAACTTCAACATCTAAATGATTGACTACAAAAATAAATGGAAAAAGTGTTTATTATGGAATAGAACGATGTCAAATGTTGCGTTTCCAGTGTCCTTGTTTGGATTAGAACAGAGGTTTCCAATCTTTTTCGGTCTACGGCTCCCTTAAATACATAAGATTTTTCCGCGGCTTCCTTAATACATCAGATTTTTTTCAAAATTGTTGACCTTCTTGAGAAAAGCAAGTGCAAAAAGAAGGCGCAAAAATTTCGAGAATTAGGAATTCCAACAAAATTGCCGAATTGTTTAATTGAATATTTAGCAGCGCCCTTACGACGACACCGCGGCTCCCTGGGGATCCGCGGCTCACACTTTAGGAATCCCTAGATTAGAACACAAACTATTATCAGTAGTAATCAGGCGTATCAACTTATTAGATACATTCTTCTCTATTGAAGAAAATAGCCAATGCTTCTGTGATGATATTTTACATATCTTACAAATGGTATAATTTTTCACATTTTCAAAAAATAGCCCCCATGTGCGTCTGGTGTGCTTTAAAAGACATTTTTTATTAAGCGAAAACATATTGCCATCGCAATCTTTAATATTTTATTTTATTTACCGATTTTGGTAAACAATATGCTCAATAAACATTTAACCGCGCAGAGTGACGTTAAATATTTGATCATTTTACATGACAAAGAATAATAATGAGAACTGTACATGCCGGATTTATGTGGCAAACCGGTGTTTTATTCTTCCATTGGAAATAATAATAATTCTAGGTCATTGGCCATTGTCAAAAATTTAAATTTATCTATTAATAGTCCACGAGCCGTTTTGTGGAATACGCATAATGAAAACCAGTTGGAAATACAAACGCCTAATTCGACCGAGATCGGTTGTATCCGTTTAAAGCTAGGTCTATCGGTTAATTCTGTCCGTTTTTGAATTTAAAGAAAAAGCATTAAACGAATACAGTCAGTCCTCTTATAGCGGAAAATGCTATTAGATTGAGTCATAAATAACTTCCGATTCAGGTAAGACGATTTATATTGTTTGGAATTACTCGCAGTGAGTCACCTGACAAGATGATTTTAGATAAGTGGCCTGTCAGTCGTTCGACAACTATTTAATGTGGTGGACGTTACAGTGGTGTTATTCCGAACCCTTAAAAAGAATAATCTTTGGGAATGCTTTGGAAATTCAAACAAGGCACTAGTGCTAGGGCGAATGATTAAAATCAACCACCCCTACAGGACCCTAAAGCCAATATTCATGACGACAATATTATTGTGTGCATGGTGGATCGTTGAGGAATAATCTAACATGAGCTGATGAAGCGCAACGAAACGATTACTGCTGATACATACGTTCAGCAGCTGCAAAGAGTTCATGAAAAACTACTGGAAAAGCGTCCTGCACTCGTCAATCGGAAAGGCGTTATCCTGCTACATGATAACGCCAGGCCACTCACGGCAAAAGTGACTAAAAAAATCTCGAGCTCAACTGGTCTGTTTTTCCACACCCAACCTACTCCCCAGATCTTGCTCCTACGGACGGAAAAACTTTTATTAACAATGAGCAAGTCAATCAGGCCCTCGATACTTTCTTTCAGTCCAAACACCCCAAATTTTATGAGGAGGGGATCGATGTTGCCAATAAAATAGGAGAAGGTTATATTTAACAGTGGTGAATACATAATAGTTTAATATAATTTTGTAATTTTTTTAAAGCAAAATAAATGTATGATAACAAGTCGTAGGTTATTTATGAATATATAAAATAACCGTTTAGAAATTTCATTAACTATTTTTGGTCGTTTTCGATTTATGTTATCGTAAAGGATCCATTTCTCATCTCCAGTTACAATTTGGTGCCAAAAATGGTAGAATTCTTTGTCTCGACAACAAACAGTCGCATGTGTTCTTCTTTTTTGTCTTCAATAATTCATTCGGTGTTTAAATTCTCATTCTAGTGAGTCACTGCGATAATTTCTCTATGATTATTCGAGAATCCGACTCTACCAGTGATCTTAACACTTTATGAGCCGCTCACGCCTTTTGGCGTGATTTTCTAGCCAAGCGTTATGAGCCGTTCACGCCTTTTGGCGTGAGAGCCATACCCCCACTTTGGCATTTTTTTTTCTGAAACGATGCACAATGTAATTCTACTATTTGACCACAGATGGATGCACGTGCATGTTAGCATGGATTATGATTACAAGAAACCATGCGGCCCCCAGGCTAAGTTTGATGTAAAACCTTGCATCTCATAAAGTGTTAATATGTCATTATCAAACTTGGATTTCCCAATTTAAACATATGGAACCAAAATTGATATGTACGTGCTTTCAGCACTTCACCATACATTTATTCAATGGCTTTGCTGGCATTTAAGTTCTGGTCGAAAAAAAATAACATTCAATGTCTGATATTCTTCGTCAATTTCTGGTTTCGACATTTTCAGTGGCGGAATTCCCCTTAGGCGCATAAAGCTGGGGGCCTCAAAGTTCAGTTCAAAACGTTGTTTTATCATAAAAATAATTCCTAATTTGGCAGTATTCCCTAAATAGAATAACTATGGCATGTTTTCCTTAACGGTCATATTTCGGAGCCACCTGAAAAACATGCCATAGCTGGCGTTATTCTTTGTCAGTTCAATCTAGGTAATAATGCTATATTATAAATTATTTTTGTTATGAAAAAATAATAAAAAAATAACATTTTGAGAGCTGAACTTTAAGGCCCCCTGAATTAATGAGGCCCCAGGCGGGCGCCTTATACGCCTATGGAAAATCCGCCACTGATCCCACAGCAATGAGCTAAAAAATATCTGCACTAGTTTGCTGACGAGACAAATAATTTACGAGATGAAAATTCTACGTCAGTCCATTTGATTAACATATTGATTAGCCAAAGTTGAATATCATAAGTATTTACATAATTTATAATAAAATTTAAGAAAACATATACATCTTACATATATGTTTGTATACAAGAAAAATATGTACCTTGTTTTACGTGTGAAGCATTGAAGAAATTTACATAGTAAATGATTAAATTAGCAATAAAATCTTAATTAAATAAATCTAGCATCCTACAATAAACAACATCGGTAGTTTCTTGTTGAAAAAATAATAATTTGGTTTTATAAAATGCATTTGATTAAATATGGAAAATAAAATTCCAATGACGTGGAGGAAGCATCGTCAAATAACAGGAAATTCCGTTAACTTTTTTGAATTGATTTTAGCAGTTCATGGCAAACTGTCTGCCAGCTAATAATCGTATAAAATCCAAGGACGTTATGATTTAATTTAATTTTTTGTTATACAAAAGCATAAAAATAAGCGGCATAATTGTGTAATTTGAGTATGCATTTTTATCAGGAAAAAAATATTAATAATTAATACAAGTTTGATTGCAATTTTTTTGTAAATAAAAATACATCATAATGACGTACGCGTGTTTTGACAGCACACGTCATTTGCATAAAATTTACGCAGAAAACGAGAAAATTTTACCGCTCGATTAGCACAGACGAATGTGTGGTAAAGCCGTTGAAATAGTTTTCAATTTTTGCACAATTCCATGTGAAGCAAACGTTTAATCGTGAAAATGTGATTTCAGATAATGATTTAAATATTGAAAAAATAATCCTCATTACTATGGTGTTTGACGGTGAAGATATTCTGTAACTTTATTTAAGATGAACATTTTAAAAAGACTTGTGGTCAGATCTCGGGAGGCTTTCAAGGATGCATATCAGCAAATAATGAGATAGGTAATGGGCACGGGAATGAGGATTAATGAGACTAAAACAAAATACATATGCCAAGGAAATCCTTGAATCCCTAAGAGTCGCAAAGTACAGCTTCGAGGCCGTCCAAGAATTCAATTATCGGCTCAATTATTACAAAAAAAAAATGAAATCAATTTGAAACTACGAAGAACCATTCTGGAAAACTGATGCTACTTTGGACTTTAGCAGCATCTACAGTCGAGATTCCTCTCAAGAAAGACTAAAGTCAAACTTTACATGACCCTCATAAGGCCCGTCGTAATATACAAGTCTGAATGTTGGGCTCTGTTAAAGCAAGATGAGTGACAACTGGATATCCTGGAGAATTGAATTCCGCGCAACTGACGACAGGGAATGGCGTATCCTAAGCAACGAGGAGCTGTACTGACTATACAAAGGTCACAGCTGTCGTCATCGTTGTACGTATCAAGGATGCGGAACAATCAACCTCCGAAAAGGCTTATGGTTAACCAGTATTCCTATCCCTGGAGGAAAGGAAGACCAAGACCGAGGTGGTTGGACTGTGTAAAGAGGGACACTGCATCATTGAAACTTACTGGAAGACAAAATGACGTGGCAACACATCGGATAAAATGAAGAAGGGTGTAGGAGGAGGTCAGGGTTCTACAATAGGGCTATTGCGCCTGTGATGATGATGATTAAAATGAAGGATAAAGTTTTGATGATGTTAGACAAGCAATCCTCCAAAGCCGATATTAACCCTTAAAACTCGTATTTTTTTTCCAAATGGGGTAGCGCCAACTCGTATTTTATTTCAAGATTTCTTCAAAATATAATTCCGAAAATTGATTTAAGAAAAAACACATTTCTTTAACATTTTCCAAACCAATATGAATAATTATAAAGAATATCATAAAATTGATTCAAATATATCATTTTAGCAAGTAAACTTAGTCATGTAAATATTTTATAGAAGGTCTTAATAATAACTGCTGAAATTTTATCGTACATAAAGTCCTTTTGGAAATTCATTAGACATCAATATAGACACTTATCTTTTTTTATAATAACAGTATAACCTTGAATCTATTACTTACGATCTTCTCAAAAATATGCAAATAATATAGGTGGATTTATATATTCGAAAAATTGTCACTGAAAAATAATACATTTTTTGAGTTGCCGCCATTAGCGTGCGTGGCTAAAGACGGCGTAATAGATCCAATCACTGTAATGTCAGGGTTGAACACATTGAAAAAAAACGTTTTAAACGTGGATTTAGTTCTTTAATCACAAACAAACAAAAGCATGTATTTATTATTTTAATAAAAATAACATAAAATATATTGTTTGACTTGTTTGGGACAAAATAAATAATGTAATTTTGAGAATATTTTATATAAACGATAAACTAACATTACATTATATTCTATGGAAATTGTATATATATATACAACTTAAGCAAAGTATATATAAGAAAATGAATTTAAATATTGGAAAATAACTGTTCTGATTAAACTTCAATTTATAATTTTCATAGTATGATATCTTTAAAACAATTTCTGATGTAGACTTGCTTCTTAGCAATTTTACAATAAAATCAGTGTCTTCCACCTTTCACATTTCTTTGAACAAGCCAAACAGTCTTTATGTTTACTCCTTATTAAACGAAATGAGGTTTTTTATTTAGACGTTCTTCTTGGTGGGGTCCAATGTAAGCTGATGGTCTTCCCGCGAGCTGAAGATTCTCCAAATTCCGATAATTTGCATAACTAAGGTGAAACAAATTCCTTTGAGTGTTTCATTGATTTTTATTTGCTTGGCCTTTTATATGGCCATATAGGCGCACTATTAAACATATTTCCAAACCCTAAAAAAACAGCTCTTCACCATTTTAAAGATTTTCGTAAAAAACCATATTAGGATATGAGTTGATCTTGCCTTTGATCGACTCTCTGGCCGTGCCCTATATTTTAATATCACATTTGGTTCTTTCGAAATTTCTACTGTTGTTCCGTCATAAAAAATTTCCGAGACACTACTCGACTTTCTGAATGTGTAGAAAGTAGTAATAATTTTTACAATTCTTTTTTTTTATCCTGCCACTGGTATCATTATTTCGTTAGATCTAAGGCCATTACTCTCATTTTAAGGCTTCTGGTAAATTTTAGATATTTTAATGATACCCGGTAAAAAAAATCTATTTTTTATTTGACAGCCTGTGAAATAGCAATTTCATTCCTAAAAGTCTCGCCAGAGGCAAACCCTAAATAGTAACTGTCAAGCAGTATACATGGTATCCTTCAGAATTCAAGTGCTATTAGTTGATCCATATAAATGTAGAACGATTCTAGCGGGTCACAGGAAGATCAGTCGTACAAGATGTCTACAATGCTGTCATAGTACGTAAAATGGAGTGGCTATAAAACCATTGGCTGAATCAGCTAACACATAAACTCTGATAATCTCTACTTCCTAGGTATTTGTTTCTATTAAATGTGATGTTTACCTTTCCCTTAAACTTTGCATGACGCACCTGTCTATACTTATATCTCTTTCGCACATAATAATCTTTAAATTTGGAATCAATATAAGTTATGAAATTGTTGACTTTTGAATTTTGTTCTAGGAGTTTGATCGTGTATATTTTCACTTAGAGGAAGCATCCAGAAATTTAAAAAATCTTATCTCGTTTTAAAATACGAAAAAATGGCATCTTAGATTGAATTGTTGAGACCAATATATTTGTATATTTTCTACAGGAACTAACCCTATATTTAAAATGACACCAATAAATGCTGCCATTTCATCAAAATTCGATAGATTTCCAAGCTCTCCAAATTGATCTTGGTGATAATTGTAAATTTGATAACTTATTGATAGCGTACTGCTAGTCCTTGTCTACAATTTCAGTTTTATCAAATATTGTAGATATGTATTTAAAAATAAATGTAAAAAAATATAATTTCGATTTTTTTATTATATTTTTTTCAATATCTTTCTGATTGTGATATCTGGTACAAACAAATGATATTTTATCTAGTACAATCAGTACTATTCAAATATTATATTTAAAGTTTCACATAATTTGTTAAAAAATAATTGTATTTAAAATCGATTGCTATCAATCGCTGAATTTAGTAGTGTTCATTGGAGTACGGCCGCCACAATATAATGCTATCTCGCTCACACTTATTGACAAAATGTTTGCAGAATGACAAGCCTGCAATGAGATGTGGAAATGTACATATTTCAATGCAGACAGATAATATTATATCTAAAAATTGTTTAAAAGACCAAAATATATTATATTGTATTTTGTAAGCTTACACTTACCTTTATTAGTAGTAATATAGTCGATTGAGATCTGCGGTTGCTTAGCGTTCATTTTTAATCAAAGCGCCAAGTGAACATAAAAACACGCAATACGGCCAGGTGGACAAAATCAACCCAGATATTTAAATTGCATATTACGATGTTAAATGCATAAAAATAATATGAAATTCTATCAGTGTATGAAGTTGGAAGTATTCGTGTGATAAATATCGTAAAAAAAAAAAAAAAAAAAAAAAAAAAACATTTAAATCAATTTGTGGTCAGTAAACAAGGACGACAAATTATGTCGACGTATTGTCGACGTTCGAGTTGAGAGACGAAATCATGATGTCGACTATATGTCGACTTACGAGTTTTAAGGGTTAATATAATATTTGAATTAAAAGATAGTTTTTACAAATTAAAGTGATTAAACAAGGTAATCTAGTTGGCTGTCACTTTTATTTCCATGAATAATTAAAATCTGATATTCATTACAAGGTAGCTACTGCATTGGAAATACAAAATAATATGAAAGCCAGAAAAAATTCAATTTATAAGGGTAGATAAAACTTTTAATGAATTCCGTGCCGGAAGACGTTTTGGCTCCAATCGAAGTACATCTGATGGAACCAATATTAAGTCTGACGTAACACTGAGCCATCTAAACGATCTTTTTTGTGTTGATTATAGGCAATTAAATTTTCGATCACAAAGAATGAAAATAATCGGATCACTATAAAAAGTATCCTGGTTTTTTTTATTGTTCAGATTTTTTTTAAATATACTTCGCTAAAACTAGTGCAATTTATTTAATAATTATATTAATGCGCCATATAAATTCATCATGTTTCTATAGTAATTTAATTAAGACAAGTTTTTATGAACTAACTAAATCAGTAAAAAATTCATTTAAATAATGTTATGTTCAGCTAACATTGGCGATCATGATTGCCACCTTCATCATGTTCAATGCTGCCCTGAACAAGGAGGTGGCGTCTCCTGCAAACCACTATCGTATGTTCTCCAGCCAGGATGTCCTTGATCTTCCGGATTCTCGTCATCCTTGAATCTCACCCTAAAGAATGAGTTACAGTATTTGATGTCGCCTTTTTTCTGATCATCCACGCCTACTACTACGTCGTACAGAAGGACGGAAATTACATAGCATCTCGATCGAATAAACACGCTAACTCGTTTAACTCGAATCATATCCGCAATTTTTTTTCCAACCAGATAAGTGTCCTGTCATCTTGATTTGACATTTCACCTGTCATATGTCGCCAGCTCTGACACCGATTGCATCCGAGATATGTAAATTTCGATTTTTTTATTCTATCGGGGCTCTGTCCACGAGGCAAGCTGAATGGTCTGATCAGTTTTTGTGAATATTAATAATTTTCATTTAATTTTAAAACATAATTTTGAAGGGTATTTTTTGTGTTGCCAGTACAAATTTTCTTTCAATCCAAGATTTTTATTATCTATCCCAAAACCTAGCCGTGCCAAGCTCTTGATTTTTCTAGAATAACCCTTTTAATATAAATCCTACATGTCCGAAACTTTTTGTATTCATCTAAAAAAGTCTAAAGAATAAATATTATAAATAATCAATAACGTTTCTATTCGCTCCGTACGGGGTGCGAGCGAGAAACAACATTGCGCATATGCGAGTGAAACCGCACACTCTACGGGGCGTGCGGCTCAGTTGCGGCAGGCCGTCACTGTGTTCAAAAATCAAATTGATCGATATTTTGGATTTTTCTACTAATATATATCATGAATAACAATTTTTATTCTTAGATTAATCTATTTTTTTACTTGAAATGTTTGGGGTCTATTTTCATACAAAATAGACCCCATGGACCAGAGACGTTGGTTTCAAGCTGCCGCGACGGATTGGTTAATAGTGTTTAATACATCGAGCAAACCCTATGTAAATGTCAACATCTTCATTAATGTCCGATCATTTATAATAAAATAGAACGCTGATCACTTTATGAAATTCTTGGAATTTGCCATGGCATGTATGTAAATGAAGCTGTTCTAATATATTTTGTGGTTTTCCTTGAATATATGGTTCAAATAAAACTATACTATTTTTTTTTCTGGACAAACCCTTGATGAAATTATTGAAAACTGAAAAATATAATTATTGAATTCTAAATATTTCATCGTAGACAAATATTGTGTCGTATTCATTAATAAATGATACATCTACACGTCTATTGAATAAATCTATATATTAAATCGACAATGATCGTTAAAAGTCACCTATATGGTTAACAATTGAAAATTATTCTTAAAAAATCCATTCAGAACAAGGTTAATGTTTAAATCTAGAATATGAATAGTAATTGATGACTAAAACTAAGTATAAATAAATATATTGATATCCTTGGTATTTGACAGTATAACAGAATTCAAATCCGACAATGCAATTAAATTATCATAATTATAAAATTATATAACGACAGCTTCCCAATAAATGATAAATTAATTCTACAGGAATGATATTTCGAATAGCGCCAATATCAGAACTGTCGAGTCATTAAAAAATAGAGCGATGACTATTTAATTCGGATTCCAACATGATATTCTAGAATTTCTGGTTTTAACATCCACGGCATATTTAAAAATATATATTGGCAGATAAATTAGATGGTATTTATTGATAGACACAAATAATTATGTAGTGTAGATAATGCTAAAAAAATATGGGGTATAAAAAAGGAGTAGTCTGAGTCGTTTTATTTTTTATGACTTCAACTGCATAGAGTATTTATCAAACGATAATGTAAAATTATATTTGAATAAATCAAACAAGCTATAAAAAAATTAGTTGATAAATATCAAATGAAAAATTGTCCTAAATAAAACAACAAAAATCTCGAGATAACTCGATAAATGTTTTAATATTTTTTTACTACATATTGGTTCGGATTAAAACTATGCAGAGGCCATTCCTTTAGGATTTTTTGCAAAATAAAATCTGTTTTTATTCTAGATACAAACCTAACCTGTTGGTGATCAATTAACTTTTGCAACGATTTATATATTCGTTATATAAATTTCATCGGAAATAAACAGAGGTGAGTGTTTTTATAATAAAAATATTCTTCGATATTTTATTCTACTCGAATTCAAATCAACACTTCATTTTTATCATAAAAAAAATCTTAAAATTAACTCAATACTTAACGGACCGCGTAATTTTGCAGTAAACTACGTCTGAACATTGCATATTTTTTACAACAATCGATAATTTTTAACGACTAAATTGAAATTTTAATAACTTTACAAGCAATCTGCATGAAATTTTGTGAAACAAAATTAATTGTGGTGATGCATTTATTATTCTCGAATCCAGTGGATCCTGGATTGCCATAATCAAGAGTACAGTTAACCCCCCACTAACACTAAAATCCGTGTAAGTTGAGATAGTGTTATTGGGGGTAAAGCCTGGCACGTGTCGAATACACAGACGCTTAGCCAACGTTGACTGATGTATCGCACAGACAGTCAGCCTGCTGTGTGTGTGCAGCCGAACCCGCGGCTAAAATGAATAGCTCGCCCGTATATTCGTCGCAATACAACGGCGTGAATGCGACCATCCGAGTTGGGGGTTGGCGGCAAATATTTCAACTCAGCGTGTAATTCGGGATAGTGTAATTGGGGGGTCCACTGTATATGGATCAAGAATGGTCACAATCCTCAGTGCCGACTTATTTTGAAAATCATTGTCATTACAAAATAACATGGAAGATTCTAAACTCGAATAAAATATAATCATTTATAATTAACTTTACATGTGTCTAAAATCCTTCATGCTTGACTACGATACCATTTTAGCGTTTGCTGTTTGCATTTTTTCCCGCAAACAACTGCTGACTATTTATTACCTATTTATGCTTTGAAATTTGTGAAAAAAATAGCTTAAATTAACTATAAATTCACAGATATAAGTAAACTGCGTAAAAAAGAATGATTAAGCATAAAAACAAGCGGTCGAAAAAAGGATGAGATATTGTTTTTTTAAGTGATAATGTAAAACCACATATGACAAAATTACGAGCGATAACCTCGGAAAGACAGTCTTCTTTAAACATTTACTCTTGTTTCGATGATATTTTAAAATATTGATTATGAAAAATTCAGTGTTGGTTTGCATTTTAACCATTTAACTTTTATTGTAATATAAAAAAAAAGGAGAAAAGTCCTTTATGAATCTATATTTTCATCTGATACCCAATAATTTTAATTTTATTAATTTAATATTTAATTTTAACAAGATTTTAAACATACCTCTGCCCAAAAGCAGACGATCAGTGATGCGCCCGACATGAGAAGAGGATAATAAGCCGAAAGCAAACTGCTCGACCAGCTCTCCTTATACTAAAAAAATACGATATATTAATTTACAATTATAAAAATTGTGAATTATTTTATTATAGATCATTTAATTACCGGAGCGGTGAAATATGCGGATCGTATCAACGCCGCTAAAAATGCCACAAGGTATAGCAACTTTTGTGTCGTGACACGGCAAGCCCTCAAGACGGAGGGCGTCTTTTGACGGCGATAATCCGCCGTCAAACACGCTATCAATTGCATCCCACATACTAGCGCTACACCTAGAAACACTCCTCCGATACCTAAAAACGAAACGTAAATTAAAACCCGGACATAGAATATATCACGATTCACCCACAAAACACTCACCCCTCTGGTAGGGAAGGTTCGGCCCGCTGCAGGCATCACCGGAATACTGTATCTCGCAATAGCACGTGCCGTTCCAGCACTCGCCTCGGCCGCTACAGTCGGCCAGGCAACCCGCCATTGCGTCATACCCGCCGACTCGCAGCAGCGATAGCACACTGCGCAGCATACTCTGAGCATCCGCCGCTAAACAACAGCGGACAATAACTGTTTTGTCTGAAACGATAAAAATAACGTATTAGGCTCATCGTCGGATCTTATTGAAGCGGATCGTGATTGGGTCATTTAACCGTTATAACCTCGCCATAGCAATATAAACGTCTGCACAGCAACAGCTCGATCAACACTCTAAATTTATATCGATTATTGACGGACAAAATAATAGTTTTCGAAGACAATGCCGCGAACAAATACGCAAACACGAATATTGCACAAACGGTTAAATAAAACCGGAGCAAATAACATGTGGTAATTTGAGTATGATGTAATATTCTATAAACGTTTTTAATTTATGAGGTTGACACGAGAATGTGGCTTAATTTGTGATGCGAAAAAAAATGTATTACATACTGGTGTGAGTCAAAAGTTATCTACACTCTCTCTGCGGAATTTGTCGTAATCAACTTTTGGAAAAACAAATTATTTATCAATATAATCTCTTTGTTTTTAAATATACTTGTGCCGTCAGACGATTGTAATCCCTCATTAGCCGTAGCCACCAGTGCAATATTCTCTTAACGTTTTCGTCAGATATAAATCTACCATCTTATACTGCGGTAGATGCCTCAATTGTGACAATAGGAGAGATAATTTAATGGCACATCATAATGGAGTTTCAACATCATTTTCAATCATCTCAATCTTGTTCATTTGACTTTATCATATTTGATCCATTGACAGTAGCTCTATGAGGATAAAAATTCACCTCTGTTGAAGAAACGAAAACAGAGGTCTATATTTGTCGACTTTCGTCAGGTGTATGACAACGTCCATAGAGGAAAATTAAGGAGTACCATGAACGAACTTGGCCTCCCGAAAAAACTTATTAACCTGAACAGGATGTGAATTTTGAGTTTAGTGAGCAGGCTAAGAACGGTTGGGGCTTTGTCGCAGCCGTTCGCAGTTTCCAGGGGATGCTATATACCCAATATTATTTAATTTAGCCTTGGATGTTGTCATGAGAGTCGCACATTGGGCTCGACATGCCGATTCTTGGAGGTATACGGTACTGCTGGCTTACGCTGAAAGATGAGGTTGTCGAGTCGCTCGGTGCTTTCACAGCAGCGGCTTCCAACCTGGGTCTAGAAGTGAATTGGTCCAAGACCAAATATATGATACGATAGGGCAAAGAGGAAACTTCTGTGGATTCGGAGTCTGGGGCTATTGAGTGGGTTAAATCATTCAAGGACCTGGGCACCATGATCACTGAGGACAATTCTGAAAACACATAAATCTCTGGCCGTATAAAAAAATACGAATCGGTACTATTTTGACTACCGTCTAAATTACTGGGGAATAGGTTGCTCTCGAGGCGAAATAAACTGAGAATTTATAATACTATCATTCACCCGGTGGTCACCTGTGCGTGCAGGTCATGTTTTCTAGCAAGTCGGGACATGCATCGGCTTGATTGGTTCGAGAGAAATATCTTAAAGATGCATCTTCGGACTGGGTCCGGACAAGGCTAGTCGCGGATATAGAAATATGCGATCAAATAACGATGTCATGGCCATTGTATGGAGATATATCACTGCCCTCATACATTCGCACGCAACGCTTATGATAGGCACGATATGTAGGCGGAATGGGCAGCAATAGGCTGGTCCATACTATTATGAACTCTGGGCCTGGGAGAACCCGCCCTGTTGGGAGGTTGAAACTACAGTCGAAAGGCAGGGTTGAGGCGGACACGTATCTGTTGAGGCTCGGGCAATGGATGGAGGAGGCCCAGGACCAGCGGAGATGGCGTAATGCCCTTCAGATAGCAGGGACTCGTTTCAATAATAATAATGTGGAAGAAACGGAAACAAAGGTCTATTTTGAGCATAAAGGTCAAGCTATATTATTTGTCGATGAAAGACGACGAAAGCTCGCCAAAAAATGTGTACTCAAAAAAAGAGATTATACAGTGAGAACATGATAAATTTATTATTCACTCTTTAAATATATATAATTAAAATGTTTTTAATGAAAAATTTAGATATATTTTAAAACGTATCGAGCAATAGGTCAATACAAAAAAAATGAATTGAAATGTAAACACATATTTAGAACGAAACGACTGATAACCATACTTATTTTAAAGGTCAATTTGAATAGACTTTATTAGTTTTTTCTGATAATGTGGGGACTTTTATACATAATTATAGCGAGAATGCAAAAAATTTAATGTTACTAATTCTCAGACGTACAAGAAAACATTTTAAGTACAAAATTATAATGCAAATGACATATTAACATAATCCTCGCAAACATTAGAGATAAATTGTATCCATGGTTGAGACTTAGAAAGACGTCAGATCAAGGGTTCAATTATTTAAATATGCAATTGATATTTATAATCGTTATTAATTTATGATTATTGTGCAATTACATTCCATAATATTTATGATAAAAGAATCCATGCCAATAACGATATTTGCTAACTATACTGCAGGTAAAAAACGCTATAGATGATTAAACAATGTATTAGAGTAAAAAGAATTTTCATAACAACTTTTTTATATATCTGTTGTGTTATTCATATCATCACATATTCGAATTTATCAATGTGATAGAGAGAGCCAGATATAAGTTCACATAATAGAATGGCTATAGCAAAAAACGAAGGTTATTACAAAAAAATTATATTGGAGAAAAAACCTTATATACTGTTGTAATATGTAAAAACTGGTTCTACGTTCTTGCTTTGTTAAGGATCCAATCGACAATTAAGCCAATCACCATTCAGAGAGTTGTGATACGCTTCGAGTTGACAAAATACAACGCTCGCTCACAGCCGACCCAACAGAAACAATTGTGCCAAAGTTCAATCACTGGGTCGATTATCCAATTGAGACCCTTCAGATACCCACGCGATATCATCGCCATGGACAATGCAGTCGCAAAATATCATTTCGTATCACAAACACAAATAAAATCGACGTGTGATGAACAAAGCGATTTTGTTCATCACAAAGCGGTGAATTGAAACCTTTATATCTCAAGAATGCAACATATGAATTATCAAATAATTCCGGTGTAGATACAATCGGCAACATCTTCAACAAATCGATACAATTTGTCGCCTATGTGGCAGACAATAACGTGGAGAGGTCTAAACGATATAAGTCTGAGTATATTTGGATCTGATGAGGCTATGGGCCTTAAAATGAATGTCTACGACTAGTGATATATCCCCAACTCTTTGGTCACAGATACCAACAAAACTAGCTCATCAAATCTGTTCTGACACTTTGTAATATACATCACAACGAAGAGCTGTATCGATTGTACAAAGACATATCAATACTTTATGAGCCGCAAGGTTTTACATCAAACCTAGACTTGGGGCCACATTGTAGCATGTGATGATAACCCAAGCTAACATGCACGTATATCTATCTATGGTCAAATAGTAGAACTACATAGTGCAGGGTTTCCCAAACTTTTTCAGCGACGGAACACTTAGCTTATTTTTTAGGTATAAATAATAATAAAAAATAGTTATACTTTAACATAAAAACTCCTAATGACTCTGATGATTTTGGGTTCTTAAATTACATTTTTTTTAAATTTAAGAACGTTTTTAGAACGTCGAAGAATCGTGTGTCGTTTCCAAGTGCCTGCGAAGTTTAGCTGGAGCCAAAGAACTGTTTGCGAGTATTTTTTGACACACATTGCATCAGAAGCACCTGAATTGCCAATATACGTAAATCCAAAATTCAAATAACTTTCAACGTACTTCCGTTTTGGTCTGTTCATATATGACAATTGTTCTCTAATATTCGATTTTGAAGAAATCACAGTTTTTGGATTATATTCTTCTTCGATGATAGATGTATCAGTAGAAATATTTGGCCTTTCTTTCGTCAAATTTCCTGTCTTTAACCAAAGAACCAAAGAAAGGTGGAGCGGACGTCTTCGGGATGATTGTGGTCGGCTTGGTTAGCTAAAAAGATGTTAAGAGTGGTGCAAGGGGTCGAGTGGTGCCTCTGGACATAAGAGATAGTCTTTCACCCTCGGTAAAAAAAAAATGCACTTGTTAAAGACTTTTATTGCTGTACCCAACTTCTAGGTACTAAAAATCTTCGCCTGCTCTTGACGTCATAAACCTCAATGAAGTTTAACCGTCGCTCGCCTTTCATTGTGAAGTAGAATATGTTTTATAATTTACTCCAAATTTTTGTGAAATATCTATTTAGGCTTCGCGGAACACCTATTTTGGATCCGCGGAACACTGGTGTTCCACGGAACATTTGGGAAACCCTGACATAGTGCATCGTCATCGGAAAAAAAAAATGTCAAGTGGGGGTATGGCTCTCACGCCAAAAGGCGTGAACGGCTCATAAAGTGTTAATTACAGTGGCCGAACTTCGGTGAGCTAGTCACATCTCGAGGATACGATAGCAACCAGCCAACGAAAAGGCCAACATGCCTTCCTGTTTCCAGAAGCAACAAAAATCAAAGCTGAGAGATCTGAACTGTATACGACGGTATCGTTGGAGCTGAGCGAAAGATGGAGAAACATTACGGCAATGTTGCCAAATGAGGCCACAGCTATAGCACAGATGATCTCGTATATACCATCTTCCTTTCTACATACATTGCCAAGGTCAAGGATATTATATTTTCTAGGGTTAGTTTGTTTAGATATTCCCTTGATTTTTTCAAATCTTGCCTTCTCAATGCTTCTTCATATTTCTGAAACATTATACAAAGAGTACATTACTCAAAGAGGCCCCCGATCATTGGGGTCAGACACGAACAACCCCTCCCCCTCAATTATATGCTACTAGGGGCCTCTGAAATGTAATTAGCATCAGGCTCTAAAAAGTCATCTTCCGCCAATGCGTCACCTTCGTTTCTAGGAGAGTAAATTCTTTTCAATTTTTATTTCATCTATATCACCTATTTAAACATGGACGAGATACGAATAGATTAAATTCAAAACTATGCGAGCATAACAAGCAGGCAATTTCCTTGATCAATGTCTGAGTAGAATCGTTTAAAATATCATTTTTTTTTGGTCGAGCGTCGAAAACAATGCTCGGCATTGAATAATGTATTCGTCGAGTGTGCGGCGACTTGTGCGAGTTCAAAGGTGTCGGATAAAGCGAAAGGGGGGTTCGGTGAATTGTCTATGGTGCGCCATAGACAATCAATCACGCAAACAATGAATGAGTTAACAGAATCGTTTATTTTTAACAATCTAGATTTATGACAATATTTTTCCATTGGAAACTTTCCAATTTGTCGACGCGAGTAAAGCGCACGGATCTTTATGAATTTACATATATTTGTTGAACGATCAATAAGAGTCGAATGCAGCCGACTCCTTGGTCATTCACTGGGTCGAGAGCTGGTACACTTGTATACACACCCACGTATTCGATTCTCTGTTGGGTAAACACATCACGCATCTCGAACGTGATATCATACAGAGGGAACAAAGTCATGCGCCCAAGAACAAGAGTACGAACCTCAAACCAGTCTTAAATACATAAAGTCAAAAAAAATTACAGAGACACCAGTGGAAAAATTGCTGACGGAGTAGCGAAAACTGATACAGAGTTATCTTATCGCAAAAAAACTCGTTCATATCCCATGATATGATCGAAAATATGGTAGCACGGTGCGATTGGAGACATAACTTTGAAGACAGAATGCAAAACCGGTTCAATAAACTCATTTCGGTTAAGTCATGCGGTATGTCGGTCTAATAAACCGACTCCTGAGAAAACATATACATATGAAATGGAAGAAAATGATAATGGAAAGCGTGGATCTGGTATGACGTGCCAAATTTTATTGGCACGCGCTTAAAAAGAGAATTCCCAGAAAGATCATAGTCCAGCGAAGGATGGCAACGATTCGTTCACCAGGTGTTTCGCTTTGATTCAGTCCAAAAATACAGTTGAAAATCACAATGATTACATTTACGTTATCCGTCCGTGAGCCATTCCATCGGCGAGAGTGAAAGTATTGCTATTCTTTAAAAAATAATTACGTAAAACACAAATGGTAACGAAATCATCGCGTTTAGTAATATAAATCAATGTTAATAAAATTAAGAAAAAAAAACAGATATACCTCATAGTGTATGACAAATCCATGAGCATTGTTTCAGATCTTGTTATTTTTTCCTAAGTATCACATTCTATATAAAAACAACTGATAAGAGAAACAAATCACTGCGCACAGATAACGAAAAAAAATGTCTTTTCTGTAGATTTTATCGGATATATATATATTTAAAAAATATATTTTGCAATATTGTGGTACTTAAATAAAATATTGATCTTCTTTTTAAAAAACACGCAATATCGCTATTAAATACAACATCATGTCAATATATATCGAATTATAGTCAATGTTTGAAACACGATGGAATAAAATGATATTTTCACATATTTTATATTCTATGAAAAGTCACAATTCTTCCGAGTTTTTCGAGTAGTTAATTACGATAGAATCGCACACACTTCACAATTATCCGTTCGTTGTATTGTAATATGATTATTTTGAACAAACGACGATGATTGTTCCGGTACAATGTTCAATTGCCAAGCGGGCACGACCGAGCTCGTCGCCAGCTCTGTACTCAATACGTAAAAGCAGATAGCATTGCCAATCACAGTTTTAGCTTGAGCTCGCAAACATTTTCTTTTAATGTCAAAATGTTTTTGTTGGCACTGTAATTGCGTGGACATTCAATAAAAAAAAAACTTTTATACGAATTATTACACGGTTCACTAGTTTTTGGGACGCCCTGTACAATGGCCGCCGAAGTCGATTATCGAATAATAAAAAAAAAATAACAATCACGATTTGGCAACGACGTCTTTGTGCAACTCGGCGAAGATTGTCAAAATTCAATGATGGTTTCGTCATCATTTATTATGCTTTGGTTGCACATTAAATAAACCGATTTTTACTCAAATCAGTGGTGAAGCGATAAGTAATGACAATTTTAGACGATAGTCATTAGTCACAGGACACAGTATTGTTAGTAATTCGACGAAAAAACATAAACTTATGTCTTAACAAACATCGTCATGCTGTTCTCTACGTTGGCCAGAATTTCTTGTAATCCTATTTCCTGTAGAATCATTGGTTCGTATATTTCGGGTCGCGGGTTTGTCGCAATGTGTCAGTAACTATGACTATTTAAGGGGAGCATGGTTTGATTGGACTAGTGGATTCCTCGGGCTGTCCACCTTGCGTGCGTGAGTACCATCCAGGTTCCTTTTGTCTCTCTGGTATGGGAAACTACGCGGCAGATCCCCAGTCGCTCTCCGACATTCACATAATGAAAGTGAGTGCTAAGTCTTAAGTACACTATGTACAATGCTGACATTCTATGCACAGCGGTTCAATGCGTCAGAGAAGCGTGGGCGACAAATTGAATCGTATTGACAGATCGGTTGGGCGTGATGATAGTGGGGAAGGGATCGACTCATCCCGCGACGTGAAGCCAGAACGACTAGCCAGTGCAGAGGCGAAGTGGGTGGGGTGTTGCTTCCGATCTTACTGATCGGCTTTCCTGAGCTCGTTCCTTGAGTCTGATCCTGAATGACGTGTGTTTGGTGTGCATATGTCAGAGCCCTTCCGCTTGTCCAAGTAACATACTCCTAGTGCATTGCCAGCACATTCTTCGGTGATTTATCTGTTCGTAGACATCAAATCGGAGCCTCAGTATTCCTCAAAAGTTTAAAAGTATTGTAATGTCGGAGTTCAGATGCAAAGTGCGTGTTCAAGCTGAGTTATCTGAAGATTTAAGACAGGGTGACGCTATGGCAATAAGAGACTTCGGCGAGGAAACTTCTGGCACTATTCTAAATAAATCTGTCCAAATCTCGGACAGCTCTCAAGGATGCATGTCAGCAAATAATGAGAGTGGTTTGAAGGACTGAGGACTGATGAGACTAACACATATGCCAAGGACGAACCCCTGAGAGTCGAAGAGTACAGCTTCGTGGCTGTCCAGGAATTTACATATCTCGGCTAACTTATTACAAAAAATAATGAAACTAATTTGGAAGTACGAAGAAGAACCATGCTGGCAAAAAGGTGCGGTGCTACTCTGGACTCCAACGGCATCTACGGTCGAGATTACTCTCAAGGAAGGACTGGAGTCAAGCTCTACATGACCCTCATAGGGCTCGTCCTAACATACAAAGCAAGATGAGGGACATCTGAATATCCTGGAGATGAGGATTTTAAGACGGATATTTAGAGCCGTACTCAACGGGGAATGGTGTGTCCGAAGCAACGAGGAGCTGTACCAACTATACAAGTATATACCGGTCACAGCCATTGTTAGAATGGCCAGACTAGTATGCTGGTCATGTGTCAAGGACGCGGGACAGTCAGCCACTGAAAAAGCATAGGCTTAACAAGACTTACTATCCCCGGAGGAAAGGAAGACCAAGTCTGAGGTGGTTGGAATGTATACAGCTAGACAGAAGATGGAGCGACGTGGCAGCAGACCGGATAAAATGGAGAAGGGTGTTGAATGAAGCCAGGGCTCTACAATAAGAAAGTTGTGCCTATAATGACTTCGTCATTCACTTGACGGTCTCATTTAGGCTAGATTTCTAAAAGAGCCTGGCAATTTTTTGATCACTTCTTTTCTTAGTGAAGAAGTTATTCATTTCTATGGCAAGGTGAGTATTTTCTGTATCACTAACCAGCAAACCTCTTTGGAAAAACTTCGCAATAGGAGTGGAAGCATTAAATCGACCCACTTCTTTATAATTGGACATGTGCATCGGGCTTTTACGGTTTCAAGGACATAAATTCCTGAAACGCATGCAATCTTGATTATAGGTGGGTTTTTTTTGCCATCCACACGAATTTTCGATTGAGATCATTGGCTGATAAACATTGCAGCTTCATCCATTTCAACCATATTGCAGAGTTGGTATTTTAAAGCGCACTTCTAATAACCGAAAGCTATTTTTTTCGCAATATTTTAACTAGGGCTTATATTAAAAACACCCTAAAAAATTAGATTTGTGATATTTTATACAATAAAACTCTGATAAAACTAATCGCACCATCCTAGTTATTCGCCTTTTATCTGCTATTGTCCCGCCGGCGTGACAATAGTCCTTCAACGGCTATTGACAACTGCTACTTCACTCCAAGCGTGTTCGAACCTTTATGTAAAAGTAATTTGAATGGAAATGCGTTCGTTCGATTCATGGGAACACCTAGAACACATTAATTTAGTAAGTAAATCATTGTTTTTATTGTTCAAATTTATTCGCGTACGGGACATAATTATGCAAATTTGTCTAGCAGTTAAAGGGTTAATGGAGAAGGCACGAACTGCTAAGCTAATCGATTATCGCTAACAAAAAAAAACAACGATATATCGTTGTTCAGCAGTATAAATAACTATGGATCAATCAGAAAAAAATAAGTAGCATGATTTAGAAGATTTACAACATCCGTTATATTCGATTATATATCATTGTTCTATAATAATCTCTTTTTTTAAATATTTATTGTAATCGCAACCGTAGATAAAATCGATCCTTAACCCTTTGGCTGTTGCGTAACAACGATTTATCGTTGTTTAGCGTTTGAACGAAAACCGTCAGCTGATTTTTCCAGAAGAATAATGAATGGAAATTCGTCGATTGGCGAAATATGACATTACTTATCGCTTTTCCTTGCAGATGGTTTAACCCTTTGGCTGCCGATATAGCGTTGTATTTTTTTGTACTGGCGAACAAATTGATAGCAAATGAGTTAAACGCAATAATAATTTTCTTTGAAAAAATCGCCTTGATAAAATTGCAACAATATACTTATTGATCGATGCTAACACATGAAAATGTTCAAGACCCCTGGTCGATCGGTGTTGCCACACAAAATAAAATGGACACATCCGAGGATTGTGATGCCATTAGTCAATTTCATACAACAAAGTAGGACAATAACATATTGATGCAGCAAATTTTAAAATAATTGTATTTGTCCTCTCCGCACGGCCGAGATAAATTGAAAAATTGATCGGAATACGAACGGCTCTTATCAGCAATATATCAATTGGAAAAATGGCTTTAAAAGTGCATCGAAACACCGGAAAATTGCGATGTATTTGCAACGGTGGCTGAGCTAATACATTATTGGATCCTGAGGTAAATGCGTTTGAAAACCTATGGATTAAACAGTGCGCAGACCTTGTGCAGATCAATGCAGATGCAAGCAAAGGGATCGAGTTTCCAAGGTTATTATGCCATAATATAATAATTAAATCAATTATCAGCTGATAAGGTTAATGCCAATATGTGATTGAATTTACTACGCAATTGCGATGACTTCACCACTTACACGTATTTATGTATTTATTTTAAACAAAAAATCGCATCCGAATAGCAATTCAAAGTTGAAAGTCCATCGAATTGGCAGAAAAATGCGAGTTAAGACTACTTCCCGTTCCCGCAGAGCGAAACGACGATGACGTGGGTTACTTTGCCCCGCGGAAATTATTTTTTACACACTTATGTAGGTATATCGACGTGGTGAATTGAAAAAATGAATTAAAAAAATCGCAAGTCAAACTGTAGGAATTGCCAACAGCATTCATGAATTACCGCGGGATGCAGGCGGTGGACCCAATTCGTCTAACGGGTGGGAACTGAGTCGAGCGACGGCGACCGGCACCTCTTCCGTCGACGAGTCGAGAGCTACTGGTTCGAGTGCACGCGCACTCGAATTGCACTTAAATCTGCAGGTTGAACTACCAACATGGGGGGCCCCCCGTATAGATGGACCGCCGAAGTTGGGTCTGTCAGTAAAAAAATAATGAGCTCATCGGGTCGACGGTTGTGGAGAGACCGTCGATCTCAGAGACGATCGTCGTCACCAATTTGCACATCTGCAATTAAAGAATCCCAGAAAAAGTGCAACGTGTCATCGACTCGAAACATTGTCCAAGAATTGAAGAATCGCACCAAATTGTTTCCTGAAATTGGCTTAAATTTTAGATCACCAGCAAGGATCACGGCGCCGTCCATATGGCCATATGATTGTGCGGTGCACACAGGCGCCGGAACAGGGCAACAGCTGCAAACAATTAAGTCTACCCCCTAAACTTAAATACCTAAATAAAGTTATATTTTTAATTTGATGGGATTGCATCAGCGAAGTCGTTTATGAGAATCAGCTTATATTAATAAGGAGCTTAATTAATAAACAGCTTATATTAATATTAGCTTGAGTGTGTGGTCGCTCGTTACTCGTCACTCGTGACTCGTTATAAGCAGAAAACGCCTTAGAGAAGAGAACAAACGAATACCGAG
>JAGXCT010037078.1:29118-44883 GCA_022495035.1 Philopotamus ludificatus | reverse complement strand
CATGCCCTCAGCGAGTGAGAGCCTTGTGACTGGCAAATGATGATGATGATGATATGAATAAGGACGCGTTGTTAGGAGCGCGCCGACTTGTGTGGCGCACACAGACGCCGGATGATCAGTGGCGGTAATTAGAGGGTAAACAATAAGAGGCGATAGTTGAAGTTCTGCATACAGGTGCCGGATACTGTCGGCGCGTTACTGGTCACCAGCTTAATATCTACCAAGAAGCAATGGCAATCGGTTCTTAGATGGCGGTACTTTGATCTACGAATGATGTGTCCAAAGTACTCAATTTTACACCTTTTGACGAAGAAGTTAAAGGACGGTTTTATTCTTGATGCGTTCCGTCCAAGATATCTTCAACATTCATCGGTAGCACCTCATCGAAAACGCATCCAGGCGGTTTTTGGCTAATACCATAAACCATACAGAAGTACAGATCACATCCCAGAATTCGGAGACAGATCTTCAAGGAAAGTCGACGACAACACGTTTCTCGTTTTGACGATGCACGTTCTCCACAGAGCTCGATGAAAAAATTAAACAACTGAATAGGGATGTATCGTCACATCATCCGTATTCGCCAGACATGGCAGCTTCAGATTATTATATATTTATATCGTTAGAACATTCACTGAATAATTAAAATGAAGTAAAAAAACATTCAGATTCATATTTTGCTTGGAAATCTTATAGTTTATAGCTAAAAATTAGAAGAACGAAAAGAAAAAAAGGAGGAGGTTAAAATGAAGACGGAATCGCAGAAAGAGAATCCAGAATCAATAGAATGAAATGGAATATAAAAATGGAAGCTCACGTATTCGTCGCCTTGAACTGGCACAAACAAGGGGCTGAACGTGGAGGCTGAACGTGCAAAATTAGTTCAAGATAAAATTACTTAGGTCATTTTATACAGAATGAATTGTCACACATTCTGAATTATTTATTTACGCCGAATCCATATTATTTTATAGTACAAACAGTGGCGGATTTATAGGGTTCAGCTCCTTTATGTTCATATGCTCCAGCATTGAAGCATCAAGCCCTTGATCGTTGGGGGCCCCAGAGAAGTTACTCAATAAAGAATTTAGTTTTGTTTTGCTTTTTTGTTAAAAACAAAGAAAGAATACCCCCCCCCTCCCCATGCCCTTTAATTAGCCTAGCAACGATATTGTTTTATGGCTTTAATGTTACGGGTGCGATGTTTTTTATCGCATGATTTATAGCGAGAAAAAACATGCGAGTGGGAGCGAGAAAAAATATCGTGCTGTGCCAGAGTAGAAATCGATCCGGGAACGATCCTCAGTCGCGGTGGGCCGTCGATTTGTGCGTCACCTGCGCATCGCATTAATTAGTAGAAAAATTCAAAATTAGATCGATACGTTGGATTTTTCTACTAATATATTTCACGAATAACTGTTTTCAATTATTAATGAAACTTTTGGAATCTATTTTCATACAAAATAGACCCCATCGGACAGCGACGATGGTTTCGAGCCGTAGTGACGGTCGGTTGATAAAACCCAGAACGTAGTGGTGGCCCCCCGCGTTGAATAAATAAATAACCGCGAAAATAGATATTTTACACTGTAGTGCGAAAATGACTCATTTAGAGCGGCAAACGAACGGTTTTTTTACGAATACAATGTGCAATTGCGCAAAAAGCCACAACTCTGCGATAGGAAATTGAAAAAAATTCTCACCGCTATCAGATAAGCGATTCGCGTGGACGAAATAAGCGAATGTGTGATAAATCTGCGACCGATAAGAGGCGAGCAGAGCACCTGCTCTGTGCGCGTCGACTGTACTGCACCGGTCGCCGAGTGCTCGCGAACTTTTCTCGGTGCACGCGAACTCGACTCGGTTGATTCATCCGTGAACCGCGAGGGCAGATGTACTCAACCAGTGTATTAATATCGGGTTAGATGGAGGGGTGGGCAACCTGTTCGTGTCAGAAGGCCGAATTGATTTAACGGTAATCAAATGAGGAGTGGACGGGGCGGAAACCGCTCGTTTCCATGACGAATTATGATACTCTGGAGAGTGGCGGATTGCCCTTAGGAGCATAAGGCGCGCGCCTGGGGCCTCAAGAATTCAGGGGGCCTCAAAATTCAGCTCTCAAAATATTTTTTCACAACAAAAATAATTAATAATTTAGCAGTATTAAGTATAAACTTTCTAAATTAAATATATTTAGATCTGATCGTGATACACCTGACCGTACTGGCGTTTGGGATTACATCTACATATTAAATCTTGAATCAGATCCAGAATTTACCAGATTCACTCCAGTTAATCTAGGTAAGTGTACAATGCGTTTAATATACAATAAAACCTCGTTTATCGCTGATGATGTGTTCCTAGACTACAGAGAGCTAAAAGCGACTAAAAATAAGTAAATTTTATAATAATTTGCATAATCTATGTTATTTAGGGGGCCTCAAAGTTCACTATTTCCATAACAAAAGTAATTAATACTCATGGTGACAAGTGCGAGTGACACGTGTCGCGAGAACTCAATCATAATTCTCAGGAATAATCCATTTTTGAAAAAATGTCAAATGACTTGAAATACTTGGGGTCTCTGATAGACCCCCTTCGGAAGACTCAGATGTTTTCGAGCCGCCGTGACACATTCGGTTAAGGTAAAACGATGCAAGCCATGGGGCCCTAGACATACAGCCCTGCAGGGGGCCCCTGATTTTTTCTAAAAAAAATAATATTTTTAACATCGAGATCGCTAATATCGATCATCGAGAAACTAATAAAAAAAAAGAAGAAAGAGAAGAAGCAATATAAATTTCAAAGTCTAATTTTGTTTTTACCTTCTGTCATTTTACATAAATTAATGTGAAATTATTTATGTATTGCTAACATTGCAAATTGAGTAAAAAATGTGTGCATAGAATGCACATTTTAGAGTTTAGGGGTAGTGAAATATTTATGAAGGGGGGGCCTCACAATTAAATTGCGCCTGGGGCCTCAGCTAGTGCCAAATCCGCCACCGTCTATTTATAGTGAATTATTTATGGTATTATCATTTTTAGAATCTAGATATTATTCAAAAATTCATAATAAATGGATCTATAATAAATATATTTCTGATAAGCTTTAAAAAAATTGTTAGCGATGGCTTTGTATCATTAATATATACTATTAGAGAATACATATAAAGGATTCCACGTTCATTCATACTAAACGACGATGAAGGTGCGATTCAGTAACCGCAAGTTCGATTCAAGAAGACCTTCTAATAGCCGATAAACATGTAAATAATCTTCCAACGATTACCACGTTGAACGAGGTTTGCAATTCTAGCGCGATATAAATATTATTCACGTCAATTATAAGAGAAACTAACAAAAAATTAAATCACGGCCAATGATTACCGAAAACCAGTGTACCAAAACAAAAACGAGATGTTAAATTCATACAAAATACTCTCGAAGACGTCTCGCTATTAAATATTTCAAGCGATGAGAGTTAATGAATGAATGTATAAATACAAAAATAAATAATTAGATATTTACAACGGTTTATATCCATAACGTGGTAAAAAAATTGACCGGTCGGATGAGGTGAAGTGAATCAATTTCCTCGATGATTCAGCATATGCACGTCGAATTAATTATTTACAATAAAATTTACATTAATTTACATATGCGTTCAAATTTAATTTAAAAATCCATAATATATCCATTATCATATGATATATTGGGTCTACCGGAAAGTTCTGTCTCGATCATGTTAGAGCAATATCCTTTTTTGATAACGGAGATTGCAGAAAGGTTTGATTCAGCTCAACAAACCATTTCGGACCATGTTCGGAAACTAGGGTTGCTGTGGAAATATTCGAAATGGGTGCAACACGAGTTAAGTGAGAAGAATTTGAACGATCGAGTCATCATATGCACATCTTTTCTACAACTCTTTTTGGACCGGATGATAACTGGGGAGGAAAAGCGGATTACCTATGAAAGCATCGTAAGGAGAAGAGCATATTGTGAACCCGAAAAACCTGCCCCCTCCATCTCTAAACCGAAGTTGAGCCTTAATAAGAGTATGTTGTGTATATGATGGGACTTTCGAAGACCAATACATTTTGAGCTGTTGAAACCAAACGAAAAGCTAAATTTGGAGAGGTACTGTCATTGTCAATTAGATCATTTAAAAACAGCCCTCCAAGAAAAAAGGCTGGCGATGTTAGATAGGAAGAACATCATCCTGCTTCATGATAATGCTAGGCCACATACTGCTTTGTGAACTCGTCAGAAACTCGCAGAGCTAGGCTGGGAAGTTCTGTCGCATCCACCATACTCCCCGAACCTAGCACCCTCTGATTAACACTTGTTTCAGTCCCAACAAAAATTTTTGCAGGGCAAAAAATTAAAAAACGAAGAAGATATCGGACATGATGTGATATCTGCATCCAGAATGTGACGTCTAGGCTCGGCTAGCTCCATTTGTATGCCAAAATGTTTCCCCTCCATGGCCAGCCAGTTCATAATTTAACGATATTGTCGTTGCACACAGATTTGTCTGGGTTTGAAACAATTAAGCTAGCATCCTGCAGTTGGTCCAGATAGAGGAGCGACGGGCCTATTCATTCCGTGAGAGCTCAATTAACAAACATCCCAAACCATAAAGTTTTTTTCAAAATTACAATTAATAAAGTTAAAATATATATCAGTTAAAGTGAAAGTCCACTAATAAACCGCAGCTGGTTGTCATTTTGCGAATTATACAGCCTTATTTGTATGCAAAAATGTTTCCTCTTCCTGGCTAGCCGGTTTATATTTACTGTATCGTACTCGATAATGGGGATTTCCCCCATCGCAAGTATAATTTCATTAGAAAAATAGATTGATGCAAAAAACCTTGGCGTCATTTCATATATATTTGTCACAGCACATTAGAACAATAAAAAATCATCACAATATATCTGATTCATAGATTGTGTATAACATTTTTATGGATATGTAATACTGCAATATTTCGAAAATAAATTTGATGAAATTCTGGTTGTAATTTTGAAAGTAGTTTGCTTGACATTTATTAAAAATGCAGATTGAGAAATGATACACCTTGCATTTTAATAGAAAAATTAACATTTTTAATAAAAAGGGCATTAGATATATACAGAACTGGTATTTAAATATATTTATACGATATGAATCAAGCTGGTGCGGTTGTTATATAAAGCGTTGATGTCGTCGTTAAATATTATTTTTACTCACTGTAGAAAGTGCACTAACTGATGATTGATATACGTAAAAACTATTAATGTAATGCGTTTATTGTTGATTAAATCGACGACGTAGTCTAAACGTCTATCTCTTGTTCTAAGCCAGTGCATATATGAACGACAGGGTTATTTAAAAGCATAAAAATGTTGACGTTTTCTAGTCGGTTCCAAATATTAAATTAAAAATATTTATAAAAAACGACTTATACATAATAAAAATCTAGAGAATATATTAATAATAAAAATAGTGTCAACGGTGACAATTGCACAATTGTTATTGTAATGTATAAATGTTCCAAATGATAATATATATCGATTTTATTATGTTTTAGTCACGTTTATTAGTGGAACTGTCACCTTTGATATGATTTGTGTGGTTCTTGGATTGACAACAAAGAAAACAATCGGTATTCTATGATGACAGTATGACTCACCAGTCGGACATGAAAACAGTTAGAATCCAGAAGCTCAAGGAGTTGTGGCGCAAAGCCCTTCAGCTGACAGCTCCGACTTAAGCCCCACACTGCGCCTCGACACCCACCAGTGTGCACATCAATGAAGCAGATGTTACCTCGACGAACGCTTTTCAGCCAGTAGTTCTTGACAAGGGAGTGAACTCGGATGAAACGTAGATTAACAATTTATTTCACGTTTCGAAATCTATCATATATAATTAATTCAATGCTGTGATTTTTTGTATTGTATAATTTAAAAAAATATTGGAAACTTATAATACTTACCTCTCAAAATATGATGGTTTCTCTCATAAACATTTTAAAAAATTAAGATTGTTACTTGTGAAATAATATACTTTACATTAAATATAAATTTGAGTAAAGTTTTTATAATACTTATTTTTATTGTCTGTATCCGGAAAGAAATATCCCCCATTTTACGTTTTTAAACGGAAAGATAAAAAAAAATGGAGGGAAAACGTAGATCCTGGGTTAGAAAAAAATAATTAAAAAATATTTTTTCTTTAGATAATCACTCAAATCAGTTTGGTAGATTTTTTGTGATTTTTACAGCTCTTTCGTCATCTTATAAATCAATATATCTCGATCTTATAATTCGTCTTGTACGTGTTCAATGAAAAAATAATGATTTCTGTAAAATAGCTTTGAAGGCCCTCAATAAGCCTCATAGCTTACCTCATTGTCATTTTTGAAGCACCGAGGTTTTTTGTGTTTTCCCAATTACTAACGGGGAAAACTTCTCACTGCCATCTGAATTTGTAATCAAAAGGACAGTTAGCCTGTTTTTACTTCAATACTCCCCGCAAACTGATCTATACACGACAGAGTGCCTATTTTTGAAACGATCTATCCAGCAATTTAATGCAGTAAATTCTTCGATATTTAATATAGACGCAATGTGCAGGGCCTTATCTCGAATTAATCGACCCTTCTGCTTTCAAATATTCAAAAACTTCGTGCATTTATTTATTATTAGAATTTTAAATATTTCAAACGTAAATTGTGGAAATTAAAAAACGTAAAGGCCAGTACTAAATGTACTAAAATAAAACGGGACTGCAAAAATTAAACACAAATAGCGCGAAAATATGAAATACGGGTACGTAAAAACGGGATTTCACTGTATTTAATATTTTCAGGCTGTAATAACATTTAATTATTTCGGAGAAGTTCTCCACTATTAAATATTAACGAATTGAATAAATCTTACATATTAAGTTGCGTGTTGAGGCCCTTAATTTTACAAGTCCCTCGTCTCCCCCCTTTGATATGCCTTGTATTTAGAGAATTTATGGTTTTATGTCATTATTTAATCAAAAACATATGTTCTTTCTTATTTAAATATTAAACAAGCTCTTGTAATTTCAATTGAATACATTTTAAGTCGATGTTGCAAGTTGATATCCACGTTTTATCAAATGTCCAGCGGATTGATTTTTAGCGCATGGCCAGAGTGTTGCCAGAGCGCGTTGCGTTCGGCCGGCATTTTGTGTTCGGGCATCCCCGATCTGAAGTAGCTGGTCTCTTGCGGGCCGACGTGAACTATGGCGGCGCTGAGCTCTGTGGTCCTGAGGGCGGCAGCCCTACGGGCGGCCCCCACCCGCACGCTGCTCGTCCGCGGCTTCGCTGACAAGAGTAAGTTCCCCCACCCCCGCTTACGTAACGGCGACAGCTGGCTCCGGGCCCCCTGCGCCTCTTCCTCCCCCTTCTAATTCGTTCTCCTTTCCATTATTGATTTTCATTTTTAATCTGTTACGTCAAACAAACGTTTTGACACCATTATTTTATCAATAATTTTTAAGAACATTTTTTTTATAATTTAATAAATCAATAATATTCAAGATGACAATTGAGATGAGACATGTCCGAATATTTCGTGGCTACTCGTTGAAAGTGCTTTCACCATGGCACACCTTTTTCAGATATCTTTCACATTCTTTATCAGATTTTGATATTGAGGAGAAATGATAATCTATAATGTAAATAATTGATTATGGTTTATTTTATAGTGATGGCCGATCCTTTGGAGCACGCCACCGGCTTGGAAAAGAGGGAGCTGATGGCCATCGCCGCCGGAAACGACGATCCTTTCAACACCAACGTAATTACCCGAAACGAAGGAACGAAGGACAAGCCGAACTTGATCCCATCAGTATTCGATTGCCGCATCGTCGGATGTGTCTGTCAGTATAAAAATGAATTAAATTGATCCGAATATCTGTGAAAAATCGTGACAATAATTTTTACGGTTTCAGGCAACGAGGACGCCGCTTCCATTCGCTGGATGTGGCTGCATAAAGTGAGCATTGGTTTATTTGAATCCGATAAGATAAGCGTTGCATTTGTTAATATTACATAATATATTTTTGTGCAGGATACTCCTCGACGGTGCTATTGCGGACATTGGTTCAAGATCATCGAGAAAGCTCCGATATAATTCCATCATTTTTCAATTTGCCGAGATGCAGTGTCGCAACGCCGGTTTCTTTTTGTATTTTGCACAATTATAAAAAAAATATATCTATGGGGGGGACGATCGCGGGGTATATCTGCGGACGCCACTCCCACTCCTGGTTCGGCTTCACTACTTACATTACCACGCGACACTGTATTCTTACACCACGTATTTATAACGAGGTAGATGTATGTAGTTGATTTTTAGTCAAAACAGTCTTAATCATTGTTAGTTAATTAATGGTGCAATCGCAACATCCCGACGGTCGCGACACTGGCACGATCGATCGTCATCCTGGCGTGTCGAGTCAATAAATTGTAGTGTGAACATTATGATTTATGTTTTATGCAATTGTGTTGCTGTTAATTGTATATAGAATAAAATGAAGTTATTTAATAAAATATTGCGTCGGCAATCTTATACTATGTTTTATTTATAGTTACTACGTCCCTCCAAATCCTTGCGATTTTTTTTAAGAAAAAATAATAACCATAAATATTGTTCTGGGCTGCTATTATGAACATTTGCTCGGTATTGCGACAAAAATATGGTATTGCAATAACTTGAACCCTTGACACTCCATTAAAGCAAAAAAAAATATGTCACTTGGGTTAAAGCAGTGATCGCCAAACTCAATAAGGATGTGAGCTTTCGGAAATTGAAATCGTCTGCTTATACCAATTCCCAAGATACATAAAACAAGAAAAGGATAGAAAAAAAAATTACTCGTTCTAGTATTAATAGATCATTGACCTTAATTGTCCGCATTTACGAAAAAATAAATTAGAACGGACGAGATGTTTTTTCTCGTTTGCATCCGGTATGATGTGCAAGTGTCAGTGAAACCGTACGGCGGCGTGCCTCCGTCTGTGGCGGGCCACCGCAGAGTTCGTGCGACACAAATTATGAAGCATATCATGAGTGACTATTTTTATTCTTAAAATAATCTATTTTTTAGCATTATAACCAATATCCTGACTGGAAATGCTTGGGGTCTATTTACAATGGAAAATGGGGTATATTTTCAATAGTAAATACCCCATCGGGTGATGCCGTGGTTTTAAGCTACCGTAACGTATCGGTTAAAGTAAAGGGCGCTAGCGGTGCATAGGGATTCTTATATTCTCCTTGTGCACTCATAAAAGTGAGATTATATCCATTGCTGACTGCTTTTCTGTTTAACGTAGAAATCCACTTCAACATGTTGAGCATTTCATTGCAATTTAGTTGAGAAATATTTCATTTCAGGGTCCAATAATACAATTTTAGAAGCAAATATATAAATATGATAAAATGTCCTACGCAAGCTATCGAAATGCCGCTCAAGCACTGGATTTATGGGAATAATACTACAGTCCTTGGTCAGAATTTTGGGATGCACTAGCTTAGAGCAGGTTCGCTCTGTTCATATGGCCAGATTGTGCGGCGCACACAGGCGCCAAAAGGGTAAATTATAAATTGAACTACATTTCTTAAAACCGACATAAATAATATCATCATCATTTGCCAGCCAAAGGAACATGAGTCTCACACGTGACATGAGGGCTACTCTTTCGTGTCCATACCGCGGGGACTCGAGGCATCTTGGTATGCAGTTTTTTGTAAAGAGTTTCCCACTTAGCCTTTGCTAATATTACAATATAAATAGATATAATTTGTCTCGATTCGTACAAGCACACAAGATGAAAGGTGCTAATTGAAGTTCTGCACACAGGCTTCGGGTGAAAGCGAGGTTATATAGTTTTTCATCGAGCTATAATAAAGGCACACTCTAACACTAATCAAAATCAATTCGTATGTTATAAATAAACACATCTTATTTTATTTTTGAACGATAGATATGTTTTAATTTAAATAAAACACATTTTCCATTGTATTAATGCGATAATTACTTATGATATGCTTTTTTTATTTCATTTTTATATAAAAAATATACGTTCAGTGTTGCCATTAGAGAAAAAACACAACCCTTTTCTCATCGTTGAAAATTTCCAGTGTTTATACATCCGCCAATTAACATAAAAATAATAAAATCAAATGAAAAAGGAATAGCTTTGATTTTTTTACCTTTTTTTCTTCAAATATGTAAAAGAGAATCTTACATTATTAAGAGATAATTCAATGTACTTTTATATCATGTCGTATGTCAAGAACCACCTGTAATTATTCACCTCAGATTAATCAAACGGTCGATTCTCCATTGATGAGGAATCAATAATCCTTAACATTGATCTGAGGTCATAGTGCACTTTTGACGGTAGAATGTATGATTTACATTATAGTTCAAATCAAAGATAAATAGGACTTAAGATAGCCCTATCGCATATCAAAGCTCATTCATTTACACTGCAATGTAAATATTAAACGATTCCCAAAAAGTAATACACATGGTTTGATAAAAATTATAGTTTATGCTTATCCGAAGACTGTATAAAAACAACACTGCAATAGTAAAAATAGAGTGCACCCTCCCCAGACCTATTTAACTTATACGGGAAGTATATTATGAGAAAAACCGTTGAATACTGGGAGTGTGGCTTTAAAATAGTAGGGAGCTGAAGATACAGCATTGATAGCCACCAAAGAAGAAATGGGAAAAATTCTCATAAAAGTTTTCAGTGAAAGTAAAAAACTGGATTTGAAGAATTTCTATATCTCGGTCACTACTTACATGTAACGGAAATTGTGAGCTAGAGTTAAGAAGGCGAATAAGGATGGTTAAAAATGCGACGCCAAAGCCATCGACAATTTGAGAAATATTAAAAAAAACAAAAAAAAGGTTTAATGTCTGCAGAGTCTGGTATTCTCAATTTTGAAACCTGAATCATATAGAGGAAAATGAAAAAGGAAATTAATGCCTTTGAAATGTAGTGCTGGCGACGTCTACTGAAAATACCTGCTAAATATACAAACGAGTCTGTCCTGAAAGAAATGGAGAACGATAAAGATGACCTACTGTCTACTACACGCCTCAAAAGGATTCTTCGATACTTTGGGCATCTCACTAGAAGAAACGATAGCCCGAAGGATGCAGGGAAAAAGGCGGGGCACCCATCTGCTGGAGCAACCGATTGAAGACCGCCACGGACTCCACCGAAGTAGCCAAGATGCAGAATGCAGAGGATTCTAGAGAGTCATAATCAAAAAGATTCGGAACAAGAAAGGTCAAATTCACAAAATTCACAATGGAGTAGTGATGATTCAAATTCGGATGAGTGATTTAATACAACCCCGCCAGAGAGTTCAAAAAATCATTAGTGAGAGTGATAGGTCCTTAGAAGAGTAGTTTGACACATACGATAGTACACGATTTTTAAGATGATTTTTCCGTATGTATTTTGGATGATGTTGGCAATCCAGATTTTCAATCAACATTTTTTTTTGTAATAAAAATAACAAATAAATATCGTCCAAATTTTTTTTGACATAACTAAACAGACCGTTCAAAATGTATAGCATACTTTTATTATCTTATGACGCCGAGCCGTCGTTTTGGGCAATACTGGGTAAATAGCAAAGGACGATTAAATCGTCTTTCGACAGCCAAAGCATTAATATCGATGAATAAAGATTTTTTGATCAAACTTCAAAGATGAGTTTAAATTATAGTTTTTTATACACAGGTTTTTCACTTCAAATTAACCTTTTTGCAAATCAAATTGACCCTTTCGTATTTCAAATTAAACCTTTTTCCTTTAAATGTCTAATGAAAAAGGGTTCATTTGATTTGCAAAAGGGTAAATTTGAAATGCAAAAGTGAAAAACCTGTATTAGCGATCACAAGTGGGGATATGGAATGAACGGGGGGTTTCAAGAAGAAAATGAATAAATTTTAACACAATAGTAAGATATCTATTCAACAATATAGATCTTATACATTAGCTATAATAAACCTGTCCACAAAAAATCTACAATAAACATTACAAATTACAATTATTTTTTAATATTTTTTTAATTAAAAATTAATATTATGTATCTTCATCATACTAAAAAATACAAATATGTAGGTTGTGATTCATTAACGCTATTATTTATAATATATTTCTTTTTATATATATATATTTTATGTATATATAATATATTGTATGTATAATATGCCTAGGGAACTAAAGCTGTTAAAATCATTTGTATTTAATTTAGTTTTTTAAACCTTAATATATGCAGTTTCAATTATTACTAAATATAATTTGTGTGCGCGCCCGTGAATATGTACACACGCACGCCCGCGCACACATATATTGTTATTTCACACTGTAGTAACCTAGAATTTCAACACAACTTAAAAGCTTGAATAAAAAAAGAAGAGTGCGGAGAAATGCAATGTTGAATTGTCCTCCGTATTATATTATATATCTACACGACGAATCGACTCAAACGATTCGGAAAAACACTCTCGCAACACTTCGGTGCAAACATGAGAAAATATACACACACGATCATACATTTTATTTTACAACTTTACACATTTTACATTATTATCAATATGTCCTACGATTAATTTTTAAACAAACAATAAAAATATGCAAACAATTTTTGAAATAAATATTTCTAAAAAAAAAAATCTAATATACACAATTAATAAACAAACATCGTTAGCGTTTCCTATGAGGAAGCTCCGCAAATTGCAAACTAAGTCCCTTCCGTTATTTGCATATTCACTCGATGATTCTATATTATTACTTTTTTTTAATTGAAAACTGTTAAAATGTTTATTTTTTAAATAGATTAGCATTTCTGAATATAACACGATCATATTAATGAATATTCGCTCTCGTAACAAATATATATATATTTATATATAAATGTAATATGAAGTAGATAAAAATCATAGAATAACGCCGGAGGTTATCGAGCTGTGTAATCATTTTCTGAAAATTATTTTACCGATTCACTCAGAAAATTATCGATTAACGTCAATTAGTTCAAAATTGCGATAAATTTGTATTTAAAAAAAAAATAATATATACATATAATATAAATAATAAATATAAACTTTATAAGAAATCATTTTTTATCGATTTGAGTTATTCAATTAAAAAAACCCAATTAAAAATGAAACTTGACTTACTTTACTTATCTTAAAATAATAAAAAAAAACAAACAAAAATATATTTATGTGAAAACCTAAATAACAATTTATATTAAATCTATGCGATCTATTCAATGTATATTGTCTTGAGATGCAGTGGCGGATTTAGCATCTGGGGGCCCCAGGCGCAATTTAATTTTGAGGCCACACCCATAAATATCCTTTAATGCTGGAATTATTGATTTGTCAATATAATTTAGGGAATACCGGCGAGTTATTAATAATTTTTGTTATGAAAAAAAATATTTAAATTAATAAAAATCTTCTGGAAGCTGAACTTTGAGGCCCCAGGTGCGTTTTATGCGACAAAGGGGTAATCCGCCACTGGTGAGATGTGATCTGTAATAGAGAAATTACGCTACATGCACACGCACACAACGCAAACCGATACATTGTTGATAATTTGCAAAAAAAAATAAATAATCAATTCACAGAGTAATTTGTTTAAAAAAAAGTTTACCGTTTTCAATATATATACAAGACGTCTATAAGGTACCGTATCAAATCGCATCTATATCTCATAATAGCACATCGAGGAGACTGATAACGCGGCTACCGCTCAATTTAAATACAATCAGTTTAATCAGCTACGACGATTTCGCAAATTTCTATTAATTATTCGGTCGACGGCTGAAAAATTTTACCTAAAAACGAGGAGCGTTTTTCGAAAAACGGCTAAAATTTGTACGCAAATAATTGAAATGAAATCTTGAACTAACTCGTCATCGTAACCGAATCACCGACAGACGGGGGTTGATATATATATATATATAACGATAAAAATTGCACAACGTATAGCTTCTCGCTCTAAAACAAAACAAACTAGTGTGAATACGTAATATATTAGAAATATATAATATTTATTTATTGTATTACGAAACGGTATCGTACGAAAATATTTTATAATTACACGTGCTGTGTTGTTTTTTTATTTATTTTTATTATGTAAAAGTGATGAAACGAAAAAAAAATAGTATACTATGATATAAAAATATATCCTCCGTTCATATAATACACGTTAAATAGAAAAATATGCGAGTTCTATCGACGGGTCGGCCGACGCTAGAAACGAAAACATCTAGAAACTCGTTAGTGTGAGAGGGTTGCGAACGTCATCAAATACATTATGCACTATAATTTTACTATTTAACCACCGACGTAATATATCATATATATATATATCCGTAACATGGCACGGGCATTTTATTTACTTACTCACAGAAAGCTCATTTTCATAACGAACGACAAAACTAGTATAAATATTAATTTAATTATATAATTTAAAAAAAAGTCAAGACTGTGAAACTCACGAAGCGAGGAGAAACGTCCCGGTTCAGTTGATCCAATCATATTGTATTAGATGGTTATTAAATTTTATCACAGTTTTCATTAATAGATAAATTATAATTACAATATACATACCACACGTCGTCTAATATATATATATCAATATATATATAAAAAAACTTGAGTAACAATAGAAAAATATTGCAAAATAAAAATTAAAAATTATAACCTACGATGCTCATATCAAATAATGGCTCCCGCTCGGCGCGAGGGGGAGCCCGACTGGTATATAAATCGGATGGTTCGCCGTAGTCCTCGGCCAATTACAATCAGACAATGTTACTGAGTTTAATTGCTCACTACTGGATTTAATTCCAATCTGTCACGGGCCGTTCGTAATTACACTGCCGGTCCGAAGGCGGGGGCACAAGATGCGGCTACCAAGGTAGCGAGTGGCACGATGGTGATGGTATCTGTGGGCGGCACCTCCGGCAGGCCTGGCCGGTGGCGCACGCCACTACGTCACTTGCCGTCGCGGGAACTGCGTCTTCTTCTACCGCTGTAGTTTGATGATTCAACAACTGCAAAACCAAACGTCGTATTAATTTTATTCAATCGAGTCGATGCACCGAAACAGGAAAAACATGTGTAGTGATAACAATAATAAACATTTTGCATTGAATTTTGATTAATTATATTACTCGATAAGCACGGATTGAGACAAACCTCAGTTTGAGACAGGGTGATGCTTTAGCATGTTTCTTGTTTGACATTTAAAGGCGTGGACACATCCGACACCATTTTTAACAAATCGGTGCAGTTTCTTGCCTTTGCGGACGACATAGACATTATGCCCAGATCTTGGGTGGCTCCCAAGGATGTACACCAAAGAATAATGAGACCGTCTATGGACATGAGATTGAGGATCAATAGGACCAAGACAAAGTTCATGCCCATATGCCAAGGATGAATCCGTATGAGGTCGTCTAATTCACATATCTCGGCTCACTTATTACAAAAAATAATGAAAGCAATTTGGAAGTATGAAGAAGAACCATGCTGACAAACCGGTGCTACTTCAACAGCATCTACGGTCAAGATTCCTCTCAAAGAAGACTAAAGTCAAGTTTTACATGACTCTCATCATGTTCGTTGTAACATACGGATCTGAATGTTGGGCTCTGACATAGCAAGATGAGCGATAACGGAATAT
>JAGXCT010037078.1:0-27998 GCA_022495035.1 Philopotamus ludificatus | reverse complement strand
ATTGCGGATGCGTATAAAAGCTCTATTGGGCACTATTTTACTATAATCACTGCTGTAGATTATAGAAAAAATGGAAGGGGGTCTATGAAGAGAATTATTTTGTTAAAAGGGGTCTATATAGGAAAGAGATCGGGAACCCCTAAATTAGATAGATTAAAGGCAAAAAAAGATTTGTTCTAGTAAACAACCAAGATGCATTCTGCAACACAACCACATGCAACAAAAAACACTCAGTAAGCTGTATCTAATGTCTTATTCGCCTCCGTCAGACTAATATCTTTTTAGGTCTTAGAGCATTCTCATAAAAATAAATGATTTTCCAACATTCAGAGATGTCCAAAATCACATTATCTTATACATATTATGTTGAGTCGTAAATAACTTCCGATTCAGGTAGACAGTTTCTATTGTTTGGATTTACTCGCAATGAGTCACCCGACAAGGGGATTTTTGTTTTCAGTGGACGTTACAGTGGTGTTATTTCGAACCCTTGAAATGGAGAATTAAAAAGTGTATATTTGTCATGTGATGCTTTTAGAATTCAAACAAGGCACTAGTGCTAGAGCGACGGCAGATAAGATATGCAGTGTATACCGTGAAAGCCTGATAACCAATCGAGTAGTTAGAAATTCGTTGAGGAAATTTCATTCAGGAGATGAGTCTTTGAAAGATTAAACGAGGGTGGGTCGCTCTTCCGACTTCGACGGCGACATTTTAAATGAGATATTGGAACAAAATCCGCATCAAACGACAAGGGAGTTGGCAGAGACTCGATACGTCACAATCTACAGTTTATTGCCACCTGGAAAATTTGGGGTCAGCAAGTTGGGCATATGGGTACCACCTATAAAAATATTGTTTGCTATAGACAATGGTTGGATAAGAATCAACCACTCCTACGGGACACTAAAGCCAATATTCATAGAAAGAAAACTTTATTGTGTGTATGGTGTGATCGTCGAGTAATAATCCACCACAAATTAATAAAGCGCAACAAAATGATTACAGCCGATACATACGTTCAGCAGCGACAAAGAGTTCATGAAAAACTACTGGAAAAGTGTCTTGCACTCGTCAATCGGATAGGCGTTATCCTGTTACACGATGACGCCAAACCACACACAGCAAGTGACTCACGGAAAAAAATCTGGAGCTCAACTGCTCTGTTTTGCCACATCCACCCTACTCCCAGATCTTGCTCTTACAGATCACCACGTTTTCTGTTCCTTACAGAATTTTTTGAATGGAAAAACTTTCAATAATGATGAGCAAGTCAATCAGGCCCTCGATATTTTCTTTTGAGGGGATCGATAAGTTGCCAATAAGATGGGAGAAGGTTATATTCAACAGTGCCGAATACATAATAGATTAATATAAACGAGAAAGTTCATATTGTGGATAGTATAACATGAAAGTTAATCATTTTAAATATAATCTTAAATTACGACACATGGCCGACATATTCTGCACAACTTGATCTGTGCAATGATAACGTAAATCGAAAATATTTTAAAATCGATATATTCCAGATGTGATTGAAGGTGACTTTAAATTATTATGAAATAATACGAGTCAGGGACCTTTATATTTGTCAACAATGCATTCATTAGAGGAATTGAAAAACAATTTTTAATCATTTGCGAAATTTGAGTCCTTCGGCAAGTATCAAATATACGTTGCTGTGCATTGTTCGGAGTTTTACGACGTAAAAAACGAAAAGTAATGTACATTTTTTTTTACATTATTTTGAAATCAGTTTGTCAATGGATGCCGTTGGGTTAGCGGGTCAAGATTAGTATCGTTTCGAAGCTATGTTAGTGATCTTTCTGTTTTGCCAACTTTTATGTTTTTGGCCCACAGTATACTATAGTAAAAAAATGCAACGCCAGAGATTGAAGAGACACATTTGCGGTATTTTATGCTGTCTTTATTGATAAAGAATTTAAATCAAATGAAGCTAGCCAGACCATCTGCAATATTTATCTTGAATACTCAACAGTGCTATGGATAGATGGTTTTAAAAGTACAAAAGTGATTGAAAGGACATTAGTGGATTCCGATTCGCATAAAACAATCAAGAAATTGTCAAAAAGCGTCAGTTGTCTATAATCAACAGTGAAGGATAATTTTAAAAGGCACAGGAAAAAGTGGACAAGGAATTTGGGTGCCATGCGAAACTTTCTCCAAGTCGCAATACAAGGAAAGCCGTGCGGATGAAAGCAATGCCTCAACCTAGCGATTGTAACCTAATTTCTGTAAGGTGCAGATGGCCCTCGTTCTTTGACTATGCTCCCTAATGTGATGGAGCAGACGCCATTAACGATAGGGACATTGAGAATAAAAAAATCACAATCAATTAATAGTAATAATCTGTTTATCATATTTTTTTTCATTGGAATTATCGTTACTCTCCGGCATGTTCGGCAGAATTTGTGAACCAGAAGACATAGTTATCCCTTCCAATTAATTCCCAAGTATCTAAAGGTGTCTAAGGAAGGCATTGTAAATTAAAGAAAGATTGCATGTTTAATTATGATAAAAATTAGGAATGCGATTTAACAAATGTTACCTTACCTGCACTGCGAGTCTTTCGTCGTGCCGCTTGAGGAGTCGTTACAGCGGGTGCCGTTTCTTCCGATGCGACGGCTTTCTTGCCGGCGGCGGCGACGACGGTCGACTGTCGCACGGATCGACGTGTGCCGACTTTATCCAGAGAAACTTCGCAGCTCTGTATCTTGACGGACACACCCTTCATGCCGCCGGCTTGACTAGGCGACGCACCCGGACCTTGAATATTTGCGACGGTCCCCGGCTGCGTTTTTCCAGCGTTGAGCCGATTGTTTTGATTTCTTGTTACGTGAGGATTTCCTTCGACGACCACTTTCGAACCCTTACTTCTAACTTTTCCGGCGACGGCGATAAGCGGTTCGTCGCTATCCGAGTCCGACTCGATTTGTTCACCGTTTCCTCCTTTATCGTGAGTTTTGACCGCGCGATTTTTCTCCACCAACCTTTTCCCTTCGATGACCTTTTTTCCGGGCGGTATTTCGGATTTAAGAATCGGTTTGTTGACATCGGATGTGGCTTGGGTGATCAGATCGGTGGATTTGATGTTGTCTGCTGCGTTTTTGATATCGAGATATTTCCGAATTTTCACGTTCTTACCCTGCAAATTCGGCGAAAGGCCGTCCTCGCAGCTGATGCTAGAATGAGTCGAGCTTTCGGACTCTTGCCGTTTTCGTTTCGAGGTGGGAGGCATCGTTTTCCCGATGTTTATCAACTTGGGACTCATTTTATCCACGGAACCGCTGCGCAAATTGTTTCTGACGTTGAAGTTGGCCGGTGAACACGCTCGTGAATCGGATTTAAGCATATTCGGACTGTGCTTCGGGGTTCGTAGTTTGTCGGCAGGACTGTTCAATTTGCTGCTCGATCGAGTTCTTACGGTGCTTTTAATGAAATTTTTCTCTAAAACGGAAGGAGACGGAGAGTTTATTAACTTTTCAGGATATTCCGAATTCGGTATTTCAATAAGCAATTGTTCTAAAAGTCCTTTATCAGGAAATTCACATTTCTCCAGATGTTGTTGTTGCCTGTCGTCAACGTTGGGAGTGTGTTTGTTTTCTTGTTCGTTGAAGGATAATTCACTAGATTTGTCTCCGTCGTTGATTGATTGCATGCTGACTTTCGATTGTAACTGTTCACGGGATGCGTTCAATTGCTCCTCCTGTTCGTGATCCGAGAGATCCGATTCCCGCATCTTGTCTGGATTCGAATAGGTGTATAACGCCGGTGTCACTCTCAACGGCAACGGATCAAAGTCGCTGATTTCACTCTTTACGCAAGAATTTCCACTGGGATTTTTATCACACTGCAAACTTATCACTCGGTTGGAATCACTGTTCGTTTTAGATTCCTCTTTTTTCACAACGACCGGTTCGTTCTCCTCTTTCCTCTGTTGTTTCATGTCTTCGGGGTTAACGTTAGATCCTTTGCTATCCTTAGGTGCGCTACAACACTCATCTAAAATATAACCGTCTTCCTTTTTAATAATATTTTTATTCTCGTTCATATCTCTACTCATTATTAAATTTTTTTCAGAACCCAAAATGAACTCTAAGCTCTGACTACTTTTTAGTTGTTCGTGTTTTAAGACCTTTTCCTGAAATAACTCCTCGATGTATCTCTCGGCGTCCACTTTGTGTTCACCGTTAATTTGATCGGTGTGAAGTCCCTCCATTTTGGCGAGTTCTGCCTCTATATCGCCCATGTCTTCCAGTTGATCAATGTGTCCGAACTCCAAATGGCCTGCGTATGTACGTACTACGAACGGAATATCGTTCAAGTCTTTTCTAATTTTATCCGATATCGAAGAGTCCTCCAAAATACATCTCAAGGATGGCCGGTCGCATTCCGCATTTTTCTGCGCACAATCTTGGCTGTTGGCCGTCAAGATTGTACGCTGATTATTGTTTTTTGGATTGTTAATTAGTCTACCTTCGGAGGTTTCCGGTTGAAAGGACGCTTCTAGTCTATCCTTCAGTTCTTCTTTGCGGTGATGCAGTGTTTCTTGCGTTCTATCGACGGTACCGGATTTGTTAGATGGGATTGGACAAACGTCCGCGGACAGGCAATGCGGCGATTGGCTAGCTTGGTTCGGTGACTTCTCCGATAGAGCGTCCATAGATTCTATACCCGAATCCTCGCCCTGAGCTTGTGAATTAGGCGAGCGACTAGAATTACCACCCTGCTGTAAGGCCGCGGTTTCTGCGTTCATATTGGATTGATCGGCGGGAGTCTCCCCAGCTTCTTGACTGGGCGATCTAGATATCGGAGTCCTCGCCGTTTCCTTATGCTTTTGGATGTCTTCGACCAACCGAGTGTCCAATTTGTGACATTCAGAGATTGCGTATCGCACATCGTTTTTGTCCATTCCGTCGACCTTCTTTACAAGGCTGTCTTTATGAGATCCAACGTTAGAATCTTGAGCTGTTAATAGGCACTTGTCTAGAATTTTGCTGTGATAATTTGTATCGGGAGGGAGTCCCTCTAACAGTTTTTGTTTAAATTTTGCTTCCATTTCCGCGATATTTCCCTTTGGAAGGATTGTTTTCACAGGTTTGACGTCTTTTTCTATAGAGTTCTTCATTTCTAAAGCTTGCTTGTCGTAATTTTGACTTTTTCCTTGATCTATGGATAATTTTTCGCTCTGCCTTTCCGCAACAAGTTTTGAATAAGACTTATCTCTGCCCCTGTCCTTTTTAGGTTTTGCCGTGTTTTGGGTTAAATATGAAAGGCGATCCTGCGAGATCATCTGACAATTGGATTGAACGACTCTAGGATTCGAATGAGTAAGCAAAGTTCCGACGTTTGTTGAACCAATTGTCGCAGAAGGCGGTGCTTCTCGCGATACCGGCGGAGGAGTAGCACTGATTCTGTTATTCTTCATGTTGTTTCCTTGTCCATCTAATTACAGTAAACAAATTACATTAAAATATCATTACAAAAATGTTACGGCAAAATCTAGTAAATAAATATAATTTCAGCTTACCGGACAAATGAAACGGAGATGGCGGAGTGACTATCTGAGAGATTTTACGTCTCTTTTCGTGAGGATTGAGTCCATTAATCCCCAATATGTCGGAGAGGCCTCGCTTGAGAGTGATGCTGGCCCCGGCACTGATCACTTCGCTATCACTGCCTCTACGAATTTCTAGCTGCCTGCCAGAAGATTTGCACGAACTGTCTATGCTAAGAGTTCTTTCAATGCCCTTGTGCACTTTGAATAACACTTCATTCATCACTGGAGAATTTTGTTGATGAAATGTCAAGTTTTTATCGTCACCAACGCTCATACTTGAGTCACTCGGCTTAGCACCGGATTGAACACTTTTATTATCACTTCTGCCAAGCAGAAAATTCACAACACTCTTTGGCGGACTACTCTTCCCCTTGTCTGTCAACTTTACGAGGTTAGACCATTTCTTGTCAGACAATTTTTTATGAATACGATCATCGTGATTGTTCATGATGACATTGTCGTTGGACATCTTTTCGGAATTTTCTCGATAGCCCTCGTTGTGAGAATATATCCCGTCTTTGTCGATTGAACCCACTTTCGTATCGTCGGAGGTAGGTTTAACGATATCCGAAAGCGCCAGCATGTCTTCGGTTTTCAATCTATCGTTTACGATTCCCATTATTTTAGACTTTTTCACTCTATTTTTTATGTGATCGATGGTTAATTTCGACGAACCGGATCTTGGGAGCATGTTGGACGATTTTGAAACTATGTGAGCGTTTTTAAACAACGACTTCATGTGATATTGAGGGATAGCGTCGTTGATTTGATCCGCCCCTTTGGTATCGACGATACGATCGCCTATATCTTCGAAATGGCTCGTAAGTTTCATGTTCTTGATAATCTTAAGACTTCCCGAGCTCTTTGCGAGGTCGGGTGTCGTCCTGCCGTCATCGTCGGATGCCTTCTCTTCGAGAAAATCCTGTTGAGACATATTCTTTCCGTCGGATCTCTTATGTAATTTATCGAGAGCCGGATTTTCTATGCTTTTTCGAATTTTTGATTTTTTCGATACACTATCTTCGGACTCGAACAGGTCTTTAGATAACGCACTCAAGAGAACCTTCTTCTTTTCTTTCTTTGACGATCTAATAACCGCAGAGTTGCGACCCCTCAAACTGATATGAAGAGGAGGCACACGCAGTTCACTCTCACCTCCGGATACGGCCGACGAAGATGGCAGAGACGTGGTAGGTTTTCCCCCTGTGATGCTTATTAATCCTTTCTTTGCGACTTGGGAATTCACAAAGCTAACGTCGGCTTTATATACCGGTGCAACGGGTTCGGATTTCTCTAATTTTAGCCGCAATTTAATCTTTTCCTTCTCGGCAGTAAACAATTTGTCGGCGTCCTGCACAAATGGCGATTTTATTGCTGGCGTTTTTACAACGAGAGATTTGTCCTTTTGCTGCATGGTTTTAATAACTTTTCCATCCTTAGGCATATATTTTTCTTTGTCGGGAAATATTTTGTCTTTGAATGTAATCTTGTCTTTAATCACAGGCGGTTTTTGTTCTTTCACAACAACTTTTTCTTTAACACTTGCAACTACAGGAATTTTTCCATCTTTGGTTGAACTTTTTTCTTTCTTAATGTTCTTGAATTTACTAATATTTTTAGGCATTAACTCCATGCCACAAGTTCGTGGGGTAATTTCACAGTCACTTTGATCGGATTCCGCTCGTTTGGAAAATTCTGTAGAACCAGAAGTTTCGTCGTCGGAGAAAAATGGATTTGATCGTTCCGATTGAAGAGCATCAAAGTACGGATCCGGAGGGACAGACTGTTGATCGTCTTCGGCTTCGCTGGACGACGATTCGGTCGGTAGCGGATCCAGATCGCCGGTGAGCGAATTGATGAGATATTCTCTTTTCTTTCCTTTGCTATTTAACACAACCGGCAGGGGCGACGGTTGTTTGACTCCGATCGTCAGCTGAGTATCGCATATATCAACCGTAGTGGGATTACATAACAGGTCTAATTTAGTGTCTTGCAATACTTCGTCGAGAGTCGCTTTCAACGGTATTTTACTATCTAGGTCACTTATGTCCGACAGAGCCGTGTCAAGATTCAAATCGGCCGCACTTATGCTCGGCAACAGTTGATCCAAATCGCACACATCGGGGATGTCCGCGAGGGATCCGAGTGGATCGTTTGACCACGCCGACGTAGACTGCTCCACCTTTTGGGCCCGACTCGCCGCGGCCTGCTGCTGCGCGTTGTACTGCTGTTGGTATCGTTGAAATTCTTGAAAACTGGATTGCGTCTTTTGATCCATGCTGCTCGCCGTGGGCACGAGCGCTTGGAGGTTGTCGGCGACGGTAGGATGTCGTACCAGGTGACGACTGTAAGGCGGCGCAGGCGGTCGAGTGAAAGCTGGCGGCCGGACGTGCTGCGGTCCGACGGGAGCGGGAGAAGGCACTGAGAGGCTGGCCGGCGGGCGGACCGATGGTGTACCGGCGTATTTAGAAGGCATGGTGACAAAGGCACTGGTGGCGGGTCCGAGCGCTAACTCTGTCCGCCCGTCTTCCAAATTTTCTAATTTAGGGCGAGCGATCGGCGCGGCAGGCCCCACACCATCATTTTGAAGTAAATTGACTAGCAAAGGACTCGAAATAGACGGTTTAGATGGATAGGGAGGCGGAGGGGGTGCAAAGCTTCCGCTGGGGCCGGGCTGGGCCAACCCGAGAGTGTTCTCTTTTCTATGAATCACCCTCGCCTGAGTCATGCTGCCGAATGGATATTCGCACTGCTCGGAGGAAGCGTTTGGAATATTTGTCGGCAACTTGCCGTCCATCGGACAGACAGTGTTGGGAGATTTAAATTGGGGATCCGAGGGAGGGGGCAACGAAGGTTGACGGGAAGACGGGTGAGAGGTTTGGGACGACGTCGAGGGAGCGGGGTTATCGGAGGGCAAAGTACTACATCCGGCCAGCAATCTTTCGATCCCCGCTGCGACGTCCGCCGTGGCGCCGGTAGACGGACCCGGCACGGGATCTGAAATGGAATAAAACCGTTATAAAACTGTCGAGCGCAAAGTAACACGCACACGATTGCAATTTAAAATACCCGTAGAGTTTTGCGTCGCGGCGCCCGCTGGAGGAGGCGCTAATCTTAAGGAAAGCGCCCGATCTCCGTCCAGTTGTACAGAGAGCACCCCCAAAGATCGAAGTTGCGGGGCGCCGGACGCAGCCAAAGCGCGCAAACGCAATGCGGCCGCCATCGGAATCGATAATGTCAATCTCACCGAATTCCACGGCTCGACCTAAAATATAAAAATAAATTTAAATATTTATATATATATTAAGGATATTTTATATCCTATATTGCAAATATCATATATTGCAAAAAAAAAAAATTTAATAACGGTATTTTTAGAATGCTCAATATAATAATAAACAAATTTTGACAGCTACCGCCAGTTAATTAAAAAAAAAAACGGTTTGGGGGTACGTACCTTATTGACTTTAAGATTAGGAGGACAACGGTCAGCGACGGCGACAAGATGGCGCAGGTGGCGCAGCAGGTGGCGGAGACGAGCGGGGAAACCGGCCGCATGCAGGTCCCCCTCGCAGGTAACCACCACGCCACACCACCCACCCGACCTGTCAGCTGACATCTGCGAAAAAAGATTCAACTCAGTCACAATTACGAGCAAAGCATATCACAAAACATAAAATTGGTGTTTAAAAAACGTACCTTATCTTAAATATCACATTCCTTCTAGTAAAATATTGTCATAATAATCATGTTGAACGGAATAAGACCCTGGAAATAAACATAAATTGTCAATATGAGAAGAGTGGATAAAAAAATTTGATCACGACGAGCGTTTTCGATCTATTTATTTTATTATGCGACAGGGGGGTGCCGTTGAATATTAAAAAAAAATAGTTATATAATTTTGCATCAGAATGTTGACCGTTATTAATGTATTCAGATGATATTGTTTTTAATTTATCGTCGTCGGCGAGTTCTTTTCTTATTAGAATGTCAAATTTGTATTTGTTCGACGGTCGGTTCAATGTAATTACAGTTTCAACGGATCCAAACACAATTTGCATTCCCTCCATTCTCACATTATTATTGCTGACACGGTGGTTAGGGCACAGCCAGGATTCGTACGTACACTGACACGAAGGAGAAATAAAATAGGCGTCCGCAATAACGATAACGCATATTTGACAGAAAATTTGTGCAATTTGAATATTCGATCGTCGCGTTTCAGGTTAAGTCGCAGATAGCAGGGGCACAGGGCAATATAATTTATTGCCGACGGCGGGAGCGGGTGCAATTCGGAGCGGGACGAAATCGACGACGATAAGGTTTTCGACGCGGCGTTCGCGCGCAAAATAATATTCGGCGGACACAAAAAACAGCACGTACAATCGAACAATCCAAGCAGCGCGAAGATGTGACATTCTAACGTCAAGTCGACGTAGCGTTTACCGGAGCAAAGCGGTCGGAGAGCGCGTCCGTAACATGATCCGGGGGGCGCAGAGGGCGGCTAGCGGCGGCGCGGCGCGGCCGAGCGAGAGGCAGCGGCGACAATAACAACGGCCGCCATTTGCAATCCCCTCCTGACATGCGCACGGCCGCCGCGCCGCGGCCGCTGCCCGCGTCCCGGACCTGCGCGCCCCCCCTCGCCAAGGATCGCTTTTCCGTTTTTGAAGCCGATTTTGAGTTTCTGGAACGACTTCGACGTGCCCAATTTCGCGATTAAATAAAAAAAATATATATACTACGCCAAATTCCTCACCCCTCCACTAAAAATTATTATCAAATACTATTACATCACAATTAATATTTTATAATATTTAATGAATAAACACTCGACTATTTAAAACAGACGATTTAAACTGATTAAAATGATAAAATATAAATTTTTCGCGAGGCGCGAAATGTAAAAAAAATATATATTTATCCTGGCAACATCGACGCTACTCTACTGGAATAAACTGGTATTTTTTTTTTACAAAACGCGAATAAAATTATTGCCAGCGCAATGGCAAATCACTACATTAAACGAGATTTAATATTTATCATTTGAATCCTGTTCATTTCATATAGAGCATAAAATCTTTGAAAACGATAAATTACTTTAAATGTGTAAACCAGTGCTGGTCGCCAAACGGTAACTGACGAGCGGCGTTTTGGTAGTTCGCGTAGGATATTTTATCATATTTATAAATTTCCATCTCAATTTTTATTATTGGACCCCGAAATGAAATGCTTTACAAACTGCCGTTTATAATATGAATTTTAAATGAATGAAAAAAGTAAAATAGAAAAGCAGTCTGTACAAGGCTGTTACAGATAAGCTAAATTTCTAGTATACAGACCTGCTCCCTACAGAAATCCGTGGAATATGCTAGGTCGTTTTAATGAACTTATAATAATACATTCATTTTCCAACAAACTAAAATAAATCGTGAAACCGTGACTGGAGTTTCAGTATTTTTTAAAAACATTTTTTCTTTAAATCGCAATCTATTTCATTATATTGTGATATAAAAAAATGAGGGGAGAAAATGGAAATATGTAAAAGTAGCTCAGCAGACAATTTCAATTTCCGAAAGTAGCTAGCATCCTTTGGCGTCGAGTTTGGCGACCACTGGTGTAAACAATACAAACTATTTTCAATAATAAGAAAATAAAAACCTTAATTTTCTTATCAAAATAATTGATGCAAAATATAATCGAGGAATTCACAAGAATATTTTTTTAATTTACACATAATTTTTTTTATTACAAATACATATATCAATTTGATTTCTCATTTGATTTGTGTCTCATAAATCATGCAATCAATCATTATTACCCATTTTTTAATATTTCATAAGAAAAATATTCCGAAGCCTTTTATTTAAAATAAAATAATCATTTTTTTTACCACAGCTGTAATTTTAATGTTCCTTTTATAATTTAGACATACCGGTATTTTTTTTTCTTGTTTTAACCACTAATAGTATATTGGTTATGGCCTATTTCCGAATGCATTAGACGCCACATAAAAAAAAACACACTCACTTGACATGGCAAATGCTCGTTTGTTTCATAGGCATCGTTGAGAAGTACTCAAAATGACTTCGTTTATTAAACAAATATTCATTATTCAATATTTTCGAATCATAATTTGTCTAATTTAAATGTGGCGTATGCTAATTGGCTGCGAGAATTATTATTGAGCGTTAACATTCTTGTATAGAATGCTTATTTTAATTATACAGAGCCACCATTTTAAATTTATTTCTGAATCATGAACTCTCTAATTAAAGATAAAGAGCTGAACCTATCTTCATTAATTGGTCTAGTTAATGATCAAATAAAACATTCCTTATCAATTTTTATTGATAAATAGGTTATGTGTACAGTATAAATTGCAGCGATAGCCGATTAAATAATTAATGAATACGTAATATTATAATAAAATCTCAATCTCATTTAGAGTCCACGGGTTTATAAATTGTACTATTTTTATGTTTTTCTGCTATTTGCACTTATTCGGGTTTTATTTAGTACTCCGTTTCTAACCCAGAATCTAAACTTTTGCTCTAATTAGGTTTTTTTATCAGTTCCTTCAAAAACATATAATCGAGGTTTCACTGTATATAAAAAAATAGGTGGAAGATAATTGAATAAAACATTACTTGGAATTAAATATTTATTAGAATCTACATTAATGTATCACCAGCAAACTTAAAAAAAAGTAAATAAACTTTATTTAATCTTGATTTCATTACGTGTGTAATTTACTTGCACGATTGGAATAGGCCCTTTGACTTCATTATTTGGAATTCCTTTTCGGCGTCATAGGTTCTGGAAACATAAATGAATACATGAAAATCTTTAAAATTACATTACTTTAAATATATTCATACCTGTAAAATTCAGCATATTTGGCTTTGCGTGGTTCGGCAACACAAACTTTGTATGCAACGGCACCGACAATTGAGAGAACCGAAGCAATAGCGAGATGTTTTTTGATAAAGCTCATATAGAGTCCTCGCATTTGCGGAGGCTTGGCCAACTTAGCTACGATATCAGCCATCTATGAAGAAACGTAAAATATTCAAGGTGTATGTTTCACATAATCTTATAAATAGATAACGTGTCTGATAATAAAGGGAGGATTATTTATATATTTAGCACCATTTTGAGGGAGTGTATTGCGACTGCAGAAAATGTTAACATAAATATGAAACGATAAAAATTAGGCTGATTCTCCTTGACAGAACGTTTATGTGATAGATATGTTAAATAAAATGTGACAGATGTTATGTAACCTAAATGGGAATAACAGGGTATATTGAATTGATGATTAATAAATCACTGTATGATGTAGTATGCGAACGATATTAAAGATGATGTGAGGGTTCACCTCGATCTCAGCTGCTTTCTCTAGACAATTCGGTCCCGCAACTCGAGCGGTCGATCAGCGAATTCAGTGTTGCCAGTTAATTTTCATCGTGAAATATGTATTCTAATATTTCTTAATAATATATCATTTATAATTGAATGTTTTAATATTTAGCAATCGATAAAAACTATCGGATTATTAATAAAATATTTAAGTAATATTTATTAGGAGAAATAGAATTATAAATTTATTATAACTATATGCGTCATGATTTTATAAGCAAATAAATAGCTTTCACAAATTATTTGAATGATTACAAAATATGTTAACAATAATTTAAAATATGGATTCAATTGTCAACATATAATAAATTTAATTAATTAACTAATAACTAATCCATTCCAATTTTTAAACATTCATTTGATGCACGTAAAATTTCAATCCGTCTTATTCAGGTAATTTGAAAGGCAGTTTCCTCAATAATAGATGCATCGATTGAAAATCTCAATACATACCCTCTTACGTGGAAAGTTATAGAATTTCATGATCATCAGGGTAAAATGTGTTACATAATTTTAAGACAGTAGTTCGAGTAACGATGAATACTGAATTATTTAAGTATTTCTTATTGATATTTTATTAGGATCATAAACAATAACGATGAATGCGAAAACAAAATAATGGGATTCCACTCTAATAAAAAAAAACATTTTAAGCATATTGTAAATTAATAATATTTTCTTTATATTTTTATTGTCAGAAAAGTTTACAGCAGTTATAAAATCCCATGTAATAAATCCACAATTAAACGGCTACATATGCAGCATACTTATACTAGCCATGTGCATATATTTTATTGTTAAGGCCAATTAAAAAAGGCGTCCAATTGTTTTCTTATGAATTTGACATATGGATATAATGACTACCCCTAGGATATATCGCCGATCTGATTACGACAAATTTCGGGGTATATGAATATATATTTAAAAAATGCTGTGTGTTATATGACTGTAATGTATATATTGTATTTTTGAATGCAGCTTCCTTACTCTCCAATTCACCTAAATTGCCATCTACATCGGCATCATCAGCTCAACCTCCAGGTATATTAAATAACAAATATATTTTACTATGTCAATTATTCTAATATGTTTAAATTCACAGGCGAATGGAATATAAACATAGCAGATGGATTTCTGGAAGACTGCGAAATGTTTATTACAGAATTCAAGAAAAAACAATCGATTCGCTTCAATCATTTTTTTGATTTATGGAAAGAGATGAAGTTCGAGCTGGTTTATTGGTATACATTTGTTTGCATCAGTATTATTGGTATTTGAATTATTATTAAATTTATATACGCTTTAGTGGCCGTCCCTCGGTTCCTGAACTGTTTGAATTCGCCGAAGAAGCGATAACAATAGCGTCTAAATATCTGTTCTTTTCCAAGAACAACGACGATTATCAAACCTCCATTGCTGGATTATATCTTGTGTATTGTTTGCATAACTCTCATCCGGTCGCTAAAAAAACTCGTATCCGAGTAATACCGTCGTCCGTATTCGTCATACAAGAATTGCGATCGTACGCATTGGATAATGGACACGTCGACGTTTTATACATATTATCTTCATTATTAAAAGATGGTATATTTAGATTTGTAGCCAAGAGAAGGGAATACGGCTTAGAAAAAAGTTATAAAAAATATATTACTCGTAAGTTTTTTTATGAAAATATTTATAACTTGTTCTGATATCTGAGAATATATTGAATTTATAATTTATAGACAATAGTCAGTCGTATACAGAAGATTTACATGAGACGGAAATTCCCAGTTTTGACCGATTAATTGATTCTCATAGCGGAATATTAAACAAAGTGGATGCTGCATTGCAGGAGTATTATAAAACTAAATGTGAACTGCCCGGTACTTTTCATATAAATATAATGGATATATTTGTTATTCTTGTTATTATAATTATTTTTTTGTTAGGTGCCGAATCAAACGCTCCACCAAAAAAATTAAATTACGTCGTAAAAGATTTCGCAAAAGAATTGAAAAGATCCTTTCAAGATTTGGTATCTACAGAGACCGAAGATCCACCACCAGGTATTTATATATTTACATGCTAATGATATAATGCAATTGCTATATGTGTATTTTAATTCTATTTCTAGATGGAAGGCTAAGGAAAAAAGTTTATTTGGGTAGAGTAAAGGAGCGAGCTGAAAGATCGAAAGTGTCGTTGTCGGTTTCGTTGATGAATGAATGTTTCAAAACTCCAGTCGAGGACGAATCCGAATCTGAAGACGACTGTGCTGTGGATATGGGCAATCTTGATGATCAAACCGATATGCCCACTATCGATGTAGATTTCTAACGATTATTTTTTCAGCTGATTATGCAAACGCTGTATTATCGTGTTAAAAGCATTGAGATTCCAATATATATTAGGTGGATCGAAAAGTAATCAATTTTTTTTTGCCGTCGAAAAACATTTATTTATTTAAAAAGTCTCAAATATTAATCAACAAAATAATTTCCCTCATTTTCATACACTTTTTGCCAGAGTAAAAATGTATTTTGATTTTTTATTGACAAACTTACGGGTTTGCGGGACCGTGTCTCGACACAAACTAACTGTGAGCTCGTCAAAGTAATTTTGATTACTTTTCAGTCCCCCTAATATGTATAAACATATATGTGATATTAATTATATTGTTAGGTTATTTAAAAATGATGTTTATGCATAAAATAAATAACGCATCGAGTTATTTAACGTGTAAGTATTTTGTGATGTAAAAAATATATTTAAATATAACGTTACAAGTCACTTTTTGATGTTTTATTTTATATCACTGATCTCGCATTTGTGATACTCAAATGTGATGTCTGGATGAAAATTACATATTTAACATGGTCATTTTTGACCTTCAGTTTCAGTATTCCCATCTTTGGTCCAAAAAGACGTGTTATATCCATTAGTTGACATCTCGGAAATGTTATTTTGATGATTTTTTTTAACGTGAGTTACAATGAAGAGTTATATACCTGACAAACAATTTATACAAATACTAAAAACTAAATACATTGGCGACACATTTGAAGTATATTTAACTATTTGGAAGTGCCGAAGATGGTTTAAACTGTAGTGGTCACACTTTGAGGATCTCTGGATTCAGAGATCTCTAGGATAGTTATAGTTACATTTTGGACATATTTAATTTAAATAAACTTCGAATGCAAGTTGTGATACTAAAGAAATATATTTCAATGCGGCATTTGTTATGATATACAACGGTCCGGCTGTAACATCCCTCCCGCCATCATAAATATAAATACCGGGAACTAACGGATGTTACGTTAGGTCATTTACCCGCCAGGGAATTCCTATTGAACGTTGGTTATGCATCCCCTTTGGTCTCAAAAAAGGTCGGTGCAATATAATGTTTACGATCATCCGCTGATAACGGATTCAACAGACAGTAAACTGCAATAATAGCCTGTAGAATATCGTCGGCCTTTGACCGCATAGACCAAAGCAAAGCCATAAAGTACCGCTTTTAACGGACCCAAATTCCGAAGGAGAAATCAGGAATTTTACAATTGCGAAGAACCTACTCGATGTTCAGGGCAGCAGATCCACGGTTAAATACCCGCATGAGACCACTTTGCAGAGTCCGGGCTTACTGCTGAAACTCCGAGTGTAGATCACCGTAAGATCCCCGACTGAGCCATGGATGCCTGGCCGAAGAACACGCTCTCCGATACCTAACATCAGCTGACCTTCTGCACCCGCTATAGCTCCCTTGTGTACAACTTACGCCTTCGGTCTTCCTTCGCCGTAGTCGCCCACCAGTGGAAGCCGGCGAGATCGCCCTCTTCACCGTATCACAACATTGGCCATTGCGCCAACAGATCTCCGCTGTCACTGGGAGTCGGTGAAAACCAGTAGACGGCAGATCGGGACGCTGCCATTCTTTCAACGCATCGAAAACTTATCAGCATCTACCTCTACATTATATTTACCTGTTACTAATTAATGTCACTTCTATTTTAAGATATTCAATAAAAATTGTCATCTAATCTATGGAGTCAGATTAATTTATCCGCGGAGTTGAACCCCTAAAAAACTATTCAAAGATGCAGAGATTGTGAAGCAGCTGTACGATACCTCACAATCTAACGGAAGGGACAAAGCACAATGCAAGCTCATCAGCTCAGCTTTCGACTGGGCATTAAGCAAAACTGACACTTAGACCGGGTTTAAATGTAAAAAAATGCTTTTGAATGTGTAGCGGGATACAAAAAGCATAATTTATCACAAGGTCCTTCTTTGCAACAAAATAATTACGAGTGAATCTCGTTCTCCATCTCATTCGATCTGTTGCAACGTCGCACCATCTTCTGGTCAGTCTCAATGATGGAGCGTCTTTGGTCGTCCTTTCCTCCGGGGATAGGAAAGCTTGTTGACCATAAACATTTTCGGTGTCAGGCTGTCTGACCGGAGTCTGACCATTGTGATAGCTATGACAGGTACATCGCAGTACAGTTGTAACAGCTCCTCGTTGTCTTGGACACGCCATGCCCCTTTGTCAGGACAGACCTGCTGAAGGTCATGTAGAGCTTGACTTTCGTCCTTCTTGAGAAAAATCTCGGTCGTAGACGCTTTTGAATACTAAAGCAGCAGGTGTTTGCCACCTTGGTTATCCTTTGGACGTCCAAATTGGTTTCATTATCTTTTGTTATAAGCCAGGCGATTCAGTCCACCAACCACGTAGTTGAGGAATGCCAATTTCATTACTTCCCCGGTGACCTAGCGGCGATAAATACCCTCAATCCGAATGATCTACAATGGCTAGTATCTGTGACACTACAGGCATCATTTACCTTACTATTATTATTATCATCATTACTATTATTGTTTTTATTCTATACTTATTTTTACGAGCCGAGATATATGAATTCCCGGATTTTTTGTCTCTCAAGGGATAAAAGATGCGTCCTTGGCATATGAGTATGTATTTTGTCTCGGTCTCATTAATCCTTTGTCCCATACCCAATGCCGCTCTCATTATTCGCTGGCATGTCTCCTTGAGACTCGTCTGAGATCTGGACACAATGTCTATGTCGTCCATATAGGCAAGAAGCTGCAGCGATTTATTAAAAATGGTGTCAGATGTTTCCACGCCAAAGAGAGACTATGCTCTTAATACCCCTTCGATTGCTACATTAAATAACATGCGGTGTCTCAAATTCGTCCCGAGAGCTCAGATTAAACACGCACTTTGCATCTAACCACCAACATTGAAAGCCTATCCGTATTTATCAGCTTTTAAGGGATGAATTCGCTTGTTATAAGTTTTGTATAATGAGTGACGAGGGTAACAAAGCATCACACATTATTCCAAACTTGTGCAAAGACATTATTTGTGATTCTTTTGTGAAAAATTTAACAAGCCTTGCAAAAATAATAGGTATAAGAGAATAAAAATCACTAAAAAGCGAGAGATTTCTTCCACATCGTTGTCTGCTTCAAGATGATCAAAAATATGGTAATGGGTTATCAAAAGAACCCTCACTTCTGATTGGAAGCAGTCGGAGAGCATTGACGAACGTGACTTTGAGGGGTTGAAGAGCCAAGATCTGACTACCAGAGTTTATGGAGTTGTATTGTCAAAGAAGGTAACAGTAAAGCAACATTTTTCTGGCAATAAGAGAAATGCTGAGAGCACGGGAAACTATTGAATCGTTCATTGGTCATGTGCGCTTATGCTGGAGCGAGGTATACACAAATCCGAGGCCACTATAGGCAGTAGCTTGCATTGATGCATCCTGCAAGATTTCTGGGGGAATCAAGGTCCCAAAAAAATCTTATCGGATGCTGCCGTTAGTTTCTCTACACCGGGAAGCAAAGGCTAGTGATAAGCATCTGCAAAAACAAGTCTCCAGACAGCTTTCAAGTAAGAAATATGTATATATAATTAATAAACTCTTTGGTTTTCTACATAACGAATTTGCATTTCAGGTTCGTCACGTGAGACTTAGGTTCCTTTGGCCTAGACTGCCATTCGAGAGTCTGGTAAGGCTCATGTCCTCAGCGAGTGAGAGCCTTGTGGCCGGCAAATGATGAAACTATTTTTTTTGTGTTCTGCAAAACAAATTTGTATTTCAGGTTGGTTCATTCTGCGATAGAAGTAAAGAATATTCACGCTTCTTAAGAACGTACATTCCTCTTTGAATAAATGATATACATAATAGAAATCCGAGTATTTTTTGGCAAGAAAGGTATTATCGTATTTTACATTAATTTGTACTGGAAAAATTGTTTGGCTCAAGGAGTGTTAAAAATATCTTTGAATCACATAATAAAGGTCCATCGAGGATTTGATCCTATTTAGTAATAAAACAATTTGGTCTTTTATTTTTTATTTAATATTATAAAATATAGCGACGCAATTTACAAGTAGGGTTCAGGGAATTCGAAGTTGACTTCCCTGCCGGTCAATTTTTTGTATACCGATTGGAAGGTATCCACTTTGTGTTCAATCGTCGTCTGCTGAATCTTATCCAAGTGGACTTTGATGAATCGGGATCCATCTAAACGTATGCGCACTCTCTTGCCGACGATTTCAGCAGGGAACACCAAATCTTCCAGAATACTGTCATACACGGAAGTCAGGGTTCTGTAACGAAAAATAATCATTTAAAATCGGCACGTGATAAAATAACGACATCCGATAGAGAAAAAACGAGAGGGATCTTACCTTGAATGCGGGCGCTTTTGTTTGTATCCGTTACGCGCCTTTCTCGTCGGTTTGGAGAGGATCTTGCGATCTCCGATGAAAACAACATGTTTGCCGCTGAATTTCTTTTCTAATTCACGCACCAAGCGCATCTGTACCTTCTGGAAAGCCTTCAGTTTCGGCATCGGCACATAGATAATCATGGACTAGAAAATAAAGACAAATAATGAGAATGCACGGAAAACGTACATAGAATGTATGCGAAACATAATTTTAATACCTTTTTGCTTCCAAAGTCGATTTCCTTGACTCTGGTTACGTAAAGTTCACGTAAATGCGTCTTCAGTTCAGAATTGTTTTCCAATTCCACCAACGCCTGCGAGATGGATTGCTCGATGAGGGTCGGCTCGGCGCCGCCCGCCTTGATTATCTTCGAACCCGTCGCCATCTATAAAAACAAAATATATTATTGAAACGATATATTTATTTAATTACATATAAATCCGTATTATTTATTATATTCGCACGTCGGGTCAACTATATTAATATAATAAATATTACAAAGAATGTGTTAAACATAAACTGATAACAATAACATTTATTTTGGAGAAACATGTATCGGTGATAGATATAGTTTCCGCAGTAAGGATTTATCTCCCTAATTTGACAAAAAATTAACAGCTGATAGTTTCTTAAAGGGAAATATACGAAACTTTTAGAAAGCTCATGCAAAACTTTAGAGGCAGTCGTATAAGTTAACCGATGAAATAATATCGATCGTTTTTAATAAAAGATTGAGTTTTCAACATGTTGACATCGAGTTGTGACAGTGTAAGGTTAGGAATTATCGTGTTTCGGCAGCAAATTTTTAGACAAGGGCTTTAATCACTGAGGCTGCGACCACTCGGTCCTCGGTAAGAGTCTCCGAATTGAAGGCCGAGCCTCGGTGGATTTGACTGTAAACGGAGGCGATATCGGCGACGGCGGCGAAGCCGCAGCCGAACGAATCGCCGTCCCCGGGCGCCATCCGTCGTCCGGCGGTCGCGGACGAGCGGTTCGCAGCCCCCGGGGGCGCACTGGGGGCCTCCGTGAGGCCCCCATCACCTATCGAGAGAGGAGCGGCGTGTACCTTGGCAACTGTCGAGCGGAAAAGAGGTTAAAAGTTGACTGACAACACTGAGCTTGAGTGAAAAGTGTTGCCACACCAAAAAATAGTAACACCCTTCAAATATTAACACAATTCAATATAATAAACCCCCGTTTTATTAATTTAATTTAAATAATTATTAATATGTTAACACAAGTGACGATAAATAAATAGTATTAATTGCAAAAATAAATAATTTCATTTATAATTAAGAAAAATCATTTTAATCCTTTGAATGGCAAAATACGATATATCCTATTTTCATATACATGCTATAAAAATAAAGGTAATATAAAATAAATATTTTCTAATAATTATAATAAATAATTTAGATTAACGTAATTTCTTGCGGTTCCTAAATGAACCAAGCCAATTTACAATTTTTCAAGCCAAGTCCATCTATGTGTATTTCTTCATCTATGTACACTTTTTTTTATTTTACAAATTTATATATGAATAATAATGGTGGCGTACGGTAAAAATCCATATAATTGGCGTGGCGATTAAAGGGTTAAATATAAATACTACATGTCATAAACTTTTTGTATTTATCTAAAAAAGTCTAAAGAACAAATATAAATAATCATCGACTTGTATTAAAAATAAAAACAACAATATGCATTTACATTGGCAAGGGCACGATGCATTTGATCGTTCCGTGCCGGATGCGAGCGAGAAAAAACATGGCGCATGTGCGACGAGACTATTTTTAATATAAGCTGGGGTATATTTTCATACTAAATAGACCCCATCAGGCAACGCCGTTGGTTTCGAACCGCCGTGACGGATCGGTTAGCTATTTAACCCATGAATCGAACACATTCTTATCCAAATAACTTTTACAAATATATACATATTTTATTACTGTCGCGTAAAAATAAAATTCTAATATTGCAATAATATATGCAATTGATAGATTAATTAAACGTAATATGTACAGTAAACCCTTCTATAGCGAGGAAACAGGAGCCACCCTATAGAATATCCGCCTTATAGAAAATTAGATACCCATATAGCGTAATTTTTTTTGTTATATTTTAAATGACCTCGTTTTATTTTTAGTATATTTACACGGGCGTATAAAATTTGGTTGTCAACGAAGGGCGCTGACCTTTATTTCGTGCGGCGATGTACTTTGGTATAACTAATAGGGAGAGACAGGGGAGTTCAACGCGACCGTTTATTATTTTGTTTTTAAAAGTGATAAAGTAAAAATAATAATGGTAAATATAAATTATCAAATTTCGCCAGTAGTAGATTTATTTAAGGATATTAATAGGAAAATAAAAATAAAGTTTTTTTTATTATTTGTAAAAAAACATTAGTTGTAAAAAAAAGGTAAATATATTAATTTGTGTATTTATGCATTCAGTTATTGGTGCTATCACCTGATTTTGCATTCCAACGAGACTTTTTTGAAATTATTTGATCAACTTGTAATTCAACCGGACAATTTTCATTATTGTAGAAAATATCCTTTGCCTGCAATACTTCTTGAACTTTGTAATATGGGGCTGTACATTTTTCCAATTGCTTCTTCAATTTGGCAGATCGCTCTGCCGAAGGATCATAATGAGTAAAATATGCCTCTGCCTCTTTAAACATTTGCAATCCTTTGTTTAGTCTTTCTAAGCTAAAACTTTCGTTGGGATCAAAACATATTTCTACGCCTTCTTCGCTGGCAACACTATCTTTGGTTGTTCGTGCGTAAGTACGTTCACCTTGTATTTTTATGTTATTTAATGAAAAACGTTTTTTTAATCCTTCGAACCATCCCGTACTAGCGACAAATTTTTCCTCAGAATCGCTCTCTTTTTCTTTTAAATACTCAAATAATTTGAACGCTTTTCTTCTGATCAGTTCTCCATCCAAAGCCACATTTTTTTGACGACAATCTTCAATACAAATCATTAATAACTTTTCTGTTCTAGCTAATAAATTGTTTTTTACACGAACAGTTTGACCGATACTGGCCGATGAGCCAATGGAAATCCTTTTTCGTATTTTATCTTCCCTTATTTGAATCCCACGAATTGTTGACGAACTTATGTTCATTTCTTTAGAAATTTTAGAATATTTTTCTCCGCGTTTCAATCGATCCAAAATTTGTAATTTCTGTTCCAGAAAAATTCGTCGTCTTTTCAATTTTTCCTTGGGCAACAAGGCTAAAAAAATGACATAATAATTTGAATAATTAAAAAAATATCACAATAAAATTTAGAAGATTTACATTTACAATATATCGAATTCTAATTCAAAGAAATACAGACAAAAAGCTACTGGCAAAGATTCTTCTGAGGCCCTCCGCACACGTATCGACTTATTTGCGACGTTTCGTGACCACGCCTACGTACAGGGGTGCGTGTGTCGACCGAGATCAAATAAATTGGTTGCTCCTTCCATAAAGAGGATGGACACAAATATGAGGGAATGTGTGACTGCAGATATACTATTTACGCAGATGACTATATACCCAAAGTCATGGAAGAGGGACACGCTATGGAAGTACCTATCATCGTGCCAAGACAAATTATAATACGCGAAGTATATATAAAGTGTATATATAAGTAAATACAAACTACTTTCCTCCTTCTCGTGCATCTATACTTAATGGAAATACACCGTATGTACCAGGAATAGGGAATAATAGTATTTATTAATATTATCGGCTACAAGCATTGTCAATATATTCTCATATTTTATTAATAACTTATTTATTTTGTTTATTAAATATATTTTATTAAATATAACTTTACCTACCTGACATGTTCACTTTTTCTGCCACCTCTTGCCACGCTTTCAACCGCGTAAAAAAACTCGCGTAATTCGAGGGATGGATGTAATTAATTATATAAAACTTAACGTATTTCTATTTCTTCAACAAATGTAATATTTATTATTTGATCGCACATTTCTAGGTTATAACTTGTGCAATTTAGAAAAAAAACGTTGGGACGACCCCACTCCTGTTCGTGGGCGTGGTCACGAAACAATCGCGACTTGTTTTCAACTCGCGTCGCGAATAAGTCGATACGTATGCGCTTTATATATATATATATTATTACATATTTACAAAATATGTAATTTGTCATTAAAAAAATATCGATTTGTAGAAAATAGCGCTCTAGAAGGGAGCACTATATGAGGAATTGTCGTATTTGTTATAGAAACTCACTTACAATATTTCAGCGAAATATTGTTAGCATTAAACGTGTTAAATTTATTATAAATATTTTACCTATGAGAAGAGAAGATTCAATTGGTTTATCATTTGCTTGGGGCTGATTATCTATGGAAGTCGGAAGTTCCTTATTATCGGCATCGTCAGATTTGGAGGAAAGTCTATCTTCGGAAGTCGAAAGTTCCTTCATAACGGCGTCCTCAGGTTTGGAGAAAAGTCTATCTTCGGCAGCCGGAAGTTCATTCCTATCGACGTCCTCAGGTTTGGAGAAAAGTCTATGTTCGGAAGTCGGAAGTTGCTTCTTATCGGCGTCCTCAGATATGGGGAAAAGTCTATCTTCGGAAGTCAGAAGTTCCTTCATAACGGCGTCCTCAGATTTAATGAAAACTCTATCTTCGGAAATCTCCAGCATGTCATCTTCAGTCTCCATAAGGATGGTGGATTCTTCAGATTTTATATTAATTTCCATTTTTACTTCGGAGAGGCTAGCAGACGGAATAATGACGTTGGGTTCATATACTGCATCAATCGTTCTAGAAGCCGTACTGGAATAGTCGTCTTCATCATGAGAACATAAAATTTTGCTAGTAACGCAGTATTTCAATTTTAAATTAAGTTTTTGTATATATTCTTTGTTGATATGAACCCAATCCGATTGCGTGGATGCCACATTGTGGCCATTCACATCTGATACGTTATTCAACAAAATGAAACAGGGTTTTGTCAGCAGGTCACATTGTTCAACAAGATTTGGGTGATTCTTTTTTGTGTGATATCTCCATTGGGTCTTATAAGCGCATTTTTCATTGCAAAGTGTACAAGCAAATCTCATTTCCCAATAGGATGTTGGTGAATCTTCGTCCTGCGTTGATCTTGATGTCGTAGATACAACATTATCATTGTCCACCGGATCATATTCAAAAGTTACCGGAAATTCAGTTTTGACAATTGACAGGTCAATATTTTTCACATCGATTTCCTCCATCGTTTTTTTTTTAAATCAACATCAGAGAAAAATGAGGATATTAATGATACGATGACGATAAAATTAAGCAGCTGCTGTGAATATAAAAAAAATATATTAGAAACGATAAATAGGTCAACTTTTATTTACAAAATATGCGTGGAATGTAAAAAAAATTCCCCAACAAGAAAAACGCTTTAGGTTTATGATTCGTATCTTAGTTTATGAAATATTTTTAATGCTACTTCCAGGATGCAGGAAAGAACTTCTTTGCTGCATCTTCGCAGTGAGACCTCACTTCAAAATGCCACAATTTCGTAATCTAGTAAAAATATACTACGGCAATAGCAGTAAATGATCGGACACCAAACCCCCACATTCAAAATATACTAAAACTGATAAACCGATATTTTTTATGGTTCATTTCTGGTTTTCGCTCCGACCTAAAATAACGGTTTTATCTGGTTTTCGGTTTAGTTCCGGTTCGAAGCCCTGGTCAAAATATAAGCTGAAAGCGGACAGCAGGGCTTTTTAGTGTAAAAAATATTGCGGTGCAAAAGGCAACGGAACACCACTGCATTATTACTCCCTTGAAAACCATGTCCATGGTCCTCCAAAAGGGGAATCATTCATATGGCGACGTTCCTCAGACATGAGGCAAAGTGGGGATAGTGTCCGGCGCTTGTGTGCAGAACTTTAATTGGGCTACACAATAAAAAAAATATGAAAAAGAATTAGGATTTTAATGGATTTTAACCTATCCGTCACGACGGCTCGAAACCATCGCCGCTGGTCGATGGGGACTATTTTGTATGAAATAAATGTATGAAAATAGACCCCACAAATGTTAAGTCAAGAATTGATACTTTCTTAAACCAATATTGTTGTTTTTATTTTATTTTCGCAACTGCGGACAATAAAGGTCAAATACAAAAAGTTTGGGACATGTAGGATTTATATTAAAAGAGTTATTCGAGAAAAATCAAAAACTTGGGGTCCCATCGACACGGCTAGGTCACGTAAGCTTATTGGATTAATATGTCATATTTTTATTTTATTTTTTTCCCAATTTACGCCTTTCAGCGCACATAATCTTCCGGCGCCTGTGTGCGCCGCACAATATAGCCAAATGAACAGCGTGCCCCTGAGTGGGTTAATAATTTAAATTAAAAAGTTAGAATAATAGTAATATTTATTCGCTTTACGTTATTAAAAAAATGTTAATAAGCATTACATATATTATATAATTAGTTATTTTATTATAACAAAAAAATAATGGTTTAAAATTCGGCAAAGTTTATAATGCGCACAATTTGTTCCATAACAAGACGAGATAAAAATATTTTTTACTTATTTTATTGCGATTGAAAGCCCCTGGTGTGTTGTTTTTTTATGCCGATTCGCTGGTCACACCAGAGCACGTCACACGAAGTCAAGGGACAAGTAGCTACTGGCAAATGATATTCCACTGCGCATATCCGTGTATAATACAGTGAACCATCCTATATCGCCGATATAGGGACCACACTATCGAAATAACGCCCTATAGAAAAATACACCCACACAACGAAATCAATACATGTTTTTATTCTCACATTTTAAATGGCGTCGTTCTATTTTTAGTATGTTTACGTGCGCATGTCATATTCGGTTGTCAACCAAACCGAGTTAGACCTTTATTTCGCGCGACAACGAATATTGAAAGAGCAAATAGGGCGAAGTGGCAGGGGATTTAAACGCGGCATATTTTTAATTTTATTTTTAAAAACGAGTAGCCTACTATGAATACATATTCGCATAATAGCAAGACGGATTAGGTCCCCGGGTTATGAACACAAATGGGGAGCTCACGTCAAGTGTGAGACTCAGGTTCATTTGACCTTGGTTACCATTCGAGAGTCTGGTAAGGCCCATACGCACAGCGAGTGAGTGTCTCGTGGCTTGAAAATGATGATGATATGTAAATAAAATAGATCAAACTTCGGCATTTCGCAAAACATTTTAAATTATGCAATTATGCATAACTAGAGAAGAAAAAATATTTTCTTACTATATTATGATTTAATGCCCCTGGAGTGTTGTTTTTTTTATGTTGTTCCGTCAGTAACAGCAGAATACGTCGAACAAAGTCAAGGGACAAAAGGCTACTGGCGCACATGTATGTGCTATAATATTACATACAAACGAAATATGCAATTTAATTTCGAATATTTTGCTTTGTGTAGAAAGCAGCGACGTAGAAGGAAGCACTATAGGAGGGATTGTTGCACGTGCCACTCTCGTACTGTACAGTTACACCTCCACATAAGGGACTAAAATAAAATATACTCTTGGTGTTTTACTCCGATGACAATGCCATAATCACTGCAATCTTTTTTTTCTTTAAAAAAATATCAATTCGCCTAATATTAACAATAAAAATACCCTTATTTATACTGCCATCATCCATCTTCATATTCTATACGCTTCCCAGATCTGGGCTCGACGCATCCTACACATACAAACACAATTCTGAGAAAAATAAATAATTAATTACAACAATTAGAGACGTATCTTGGTTTATTTGCAACACAGACATACACAAAGATCTAAAAATCCTCCCTATCAAATACCTTATTTAAAAATATGCCACCCCTACACTTCCTCCCTCGCTAACTCTGACCCTAAATACTTGCAATCCTTTCATAAATTCCCCTACCTGAAACAGATTTACTTCCCATTAAAAGAAGAAAGGTACTTAACATAAATAATACAACTCATCAACAATTCTTTTCTTCACTATCTATAAAATATAAACGCTACTAACAGCTTCTTTGCTTCTAAGCCTGGTTAATCAATGATACCTGTTAAAATAGCTTTCTGTAATTTTTATATTTTTATTTTTCTATAGAATACTTGTTTTTTATTTTTGACTCGTTTTGGGCAGATGTGCATATGTATGCCTGTGTATATCTATATAGGTCTGCGTGTGTGGTCGCTCGTTACTCGTCACTCGTGACTCGTTAAAAGCAGATAACG